>JAAGNO010017022.1:0-96009 GCA_033439905.1 Ceryle rudis | reverse complement strand
TCAGACCTGGCAAAAAAAAAAAAAAAAAAAAAAAAAACCCACAACAAAAACCAAACCCAAACAAACAAACCAAAAAAAATCAACAAAACAAAAACCCTAAAGAAACAAACAAAAAAGCCACCCCAAAATACATCACTTTTTTTTTTAAAAAAAAAAAAGCAATAAAATCCCGGCGTGCTGGAGCCTGCAGGTTGCTCTTTCTAAGGAGTACTGCCAGCAACGACCTTCTCGTTGAAGTCCCTGCGATGTAATTAAGGATTGAGGGGAGGAGGAAGAACGAGCGCTCTCGTACTGATTTATTTTAATTCGAGGTATTTTTACACTTCATCTTTTCTGACCTTGGAGGTAGCGTCTTCGCTACTAAATAGATCCCAGCTTCTCCCAGAGATACTCTGGCCAGGAACGCTCTCGTTTGCACGGCAGAGCGGGACGAGCTCAGCCCTCCTGGCCCCGTCGTGGGAGAGCTGCTGCAGACGCCTGTGCTGCTGCCTGTCTGACCGCTCCCGGGTTACCCCAAATTACGGGGTTCTGCTACAGCTCGACTCTGCCTGAGCCATCGCACTTAAACAAAAGATGTCAGTGTGTGCACTGAGAGACTGTGCAGCGTCTTCTCAGAAGAAAAAAGGCATTAAATCATCAAGTTAACTTGCATTGAAAAATCACAATTAATATATTTTATTGCAAGGCAAACGTCATTTTTAAAGTGGTTCTTGTAGTGTTTGTTTTCCTATTTATTTCAATTTTTTTTTTTTTCTGAAATTCCCTTTCTTCTTGTTTCCCCACTCTCTCATTGTCTTAAAAATCGCTCTGAAATATACTGTGGGAAAAATCTGCTATTCTAGATAGTTTATTAAAATCTAACTACTATATCTCAGAACATTCCTTAAAATAGTCTTGCCAATTTGCTTATTAAATGAAAAGAAAGTCTATTTGTATTAAATGCAGTGAAAAGGTTTCCTAAACATAAATGGGAGAAGCCTTTGTACAAAATCTGTGCATATGGTCATAAAATGAACTTAACTTTTTATTCCTCCGTTCCCAGATCTTCTGCCAGCATGCAATGGGGAAATAACAACCATGTCTTTCCTACAAGACGTTGTGGACATTTTACTTCAATATGTGGCAAAAAGTTTTGATAGATCAACAAAAGTTATTGATTTCCATTACCCAAATGAGCTGCTCCAGGAGTATAACTGGGAACTGGCAGACCAGCCACAGACATTGGAAGAAATTTTATTGAACTGCAGAACAACTCTGAAGTATGCAATTAAAACAGGTAATAGCCATGCTTATTTTCTACCTTATATGGTCTTATCCTTTGAGTACAGGTTATCATTTCATTTTATCTTGAAACGTTAAAGATTGAAGCAGCAACTGTATTTTGTCAGTTCCAAGCAATTTCTAGCATAGTCAGAAATCGTTCTCCTGGATGTTAAAATACTCCGTCAACCCCGACTCTGTAGCTGCCAGCGCAGCATCGCGCAACCTCTCTGATTTAAAATTAATGCTTTTTTCTGTGCGTCGGGGTTGCCGAGTGTGCCACTGGGCAGCATTTTCACCACCTTTGCGACTTTCCTCCTTTCCTTTTCATCCATTTTACATATGGTGGCCCGAGTGTTGCCCCTTGCTCCCCGGAGACCGGGGTGCGTCGGGCGTGGAGCTCGGAGGCAGCCGGGGCGGGGGAGAGGGGGACGTCTCGGGGGGGGGGGGAGCGGGCAGGAGGGACCAGCCCATTTTACAGCCAAAATCTCAATAAAGATCCTGTAAATGGGAGCTCTTAAGCGGCCTTTTGCCATGTCTCTCCCCTTACCTGCGGGACATAAAGATAGGAGAATTTGGCAGAACTGTGCACAGGAATATGGAGGTGGTTTGTTGGGTTTTTCTTCAAATTTAGGCTCAAACAATAAAAACAAAGCCCGAATTGGTTTAATAGCCTTTTGTTGTTTTTCACTGGGGAGCACAGGGATGGGTTGACTCCTGCTTGTCTGGGACCCCCCCATACCACTTTAGTTGTGCCCTCTTGTGGGGTTCGTGGTGAGGAGCCAGCGTGGGGCTCACCCAGGCGTGGAGAAGCCCCCCCGGCCTCGCACCCGGGGCTGCCTTAAATAAACTGCGGCGGAGCGGACAAAAAGCGTAGCTACAATTACGGCTGCGATTGAGAAATAATGTGGAGTTGGGGAGAGCTCTTAGTGGGAATTTGAATTACAGAGAAATTGCTTAAAAATAAATGTGTAGCAATTACTGAAAGAGACAAAAGGTTGAATTGTGAATAGAGGTTGAGTGGAAAACAAAAACCAGGTTTTGTCACCTTCTGGGAACAGAACAGACTGATCCCAGTAAAGATTGTGGGGGATCTCTGTAATCATCCTCGTTTAGAGGTGGAAATGTCCAGCTGAATGTTTTTCATGCATGAGTTGGATGCTGTCAAAACGTCTGTAAAATATTGGAATAAATAGTTAGATAAATGATGTCCACAGGAACAAAGTCGATCAGTCCAGTGATCCATGTGATGTGTCTGGGCAGGGCAGAGGAAAGATATTTTCACAGAACGCTGTGAAGCACAGGGTCTGTGAATCTGGAAATCAAAGAGCAGAGTTTAAGTGATTTTCATTAATCCTGTTTTTGGTTATAGCCTGTTTCATGTAATGAACCTGTTTCATTTTCTGCATCAAAAAAGACCTTTTAAAACAGTATTACCATTTCTTTTCTTCCCTGTAATAAGCAAAGCTTCCCCTTCTTGGCTTCTTTTATTTCTTTTAATGAAAATAATATTTTCAAGGTCCAAGGACTAATGCTGGGGGGGTTGTGTGAGCCACAGCGGTGTGGCCGGGTTTGGTTCAGCCAGGGGATGCAGAGGTGCCTCTCTTGGCTGCTGCCGTCCCTCAGCATCCTGAAATGCAGGGGATTTACACCCAGAGCCCTTTGGCATGTGCTTTGGAGTAAAACGCTTAAATTCCCCTCGGGGGCAGGACAATGTGGTGAGTTTCTGGTGGTGGCAGTCTGCCCCACTCCTGCTGCAGGAGCCTTTTCCGACACAGCCCCTCCTGGGCTGGGGCAGGGGGCTGGGCTGCATTTGACTGTGGGGGTCCGGGAGGCTGATTGGAAAATATATTGTACTGTTTACGTTATCCTCACAACTGGATCCCCGAGTTCCAGCACTCATCCCCGGTTGGGATTTGAGGATGGCTGATTTTTCAGCCATGGGGCAGTTCTGGGATGCTCTCCAGTGTTGCCTGCATACCATGTCTCGTTGACATGCCCAGGGGAGCCACACACAGCTTTCTGCTCCCTTACCAGCTACCGGCATCCACCCCCAGTGAGAATTCTTCTTGAGAGAATATAAAAGGCAACATCTACAAATGCAGGGAAAGATGGATACAAAATGTGGTTCCTGTGCAATGTTTGCTGGGGGAACTGAAATGCAAACGTTTAAAAATGTCTTGGAAATCCCAGGAAGGTTGAGGGGAGCTGGTGCTGTTCCAGCCTTGTTCCCTGGCAGGTCCTGATGCCAGTAGCAGGCCGTGCACGTGGTGGGGCTGCAAACAAGGCCAAACGCAGTGCTGCTGACCATGCCTTTATCTGTGCTGTCTGGCTTTGCCTGGCCCTTCTTGTTGCTTCCCTGTAGAGGCTGCATAGTTCATGCTGGGGGATGTCCATGCTTAAAACCGAATGCAGGTGGGAGCATGTTTGAGAGGAGGGCGCATGGAGCAAAGGCATATCCTCATCAGGGAAGCCTATCCCCTGACTGTCCCAGTTCCTCAACCCCAATTCTTGCCCATCATCCCTCTATTTACACTGGACTATGTGTAAATACACTGTGTATTGCCAAACAAACCAGTAAGTAGTAATTTCAGATTTTCACTTCTCTCCCCACCCCTCCCCACACATTGTCATTCTCTTTTCCAGTCACCTCTTTGTTTGGTGACAACAGGATGTGCATCTCAGACAGAAGGCACTCGGGTAGTGGTTTGTGAGCATCTCTCACAAACTCTTCTTACCTGGCCCAGTGGAGCCTGTATTTTAAGCAAAGCCACAAAATTCCGTGACCATCTAGCCAAGGGAAGAGACCTTGTTCATATATTAGGGTGTCCCACGAAGGGACAAACCCTCGCTGCTGAGGTTGGAGTCACACTGGGGCATTGTGTTCTCTGCCGTTGCATGTTAAAGCCACGCTGCAGGAGGGAAGGGCACTGAATGGAGGGGGCCACATTACAGGTGTAGGTGCTGGGGTCTCCTCAAGCAGCTGACCCAGCAGCAGCAGCTCCCGCTCTCTCTGTATTAACTCTGTAGGAGCACCATGCAGTTCTCCGCACCTCACTTGCTCCAGGGTACGGCTGCCCCAAGCCCTGCGTGCAGCTGGCCCTGTTCATACGGCGGTTCCCAAAGCAGGAGGTGTGCTGTGAGGTTTCCTTGAAGAAACAAGCAGTGACAACAGGGCTGTCGCCTGGGGCTGGGAATGGGGCTGACAGAGAACCACTGAGACACTGCAGCTGGAAATACAAATTCTGCTATTCCCGAGCTTCTCAGTGTGGATTTATTTTCAAAGCAGGAGTTTTTCTGTCCTTTTTGAGTTTTTCTGTGGCCCAGATTCACCAAATGCTTTCAGCTTATAATTTTCTGT
Source organism: Ceryle rudis (assembly GCA_033439905.1). NCBI lineage: Eukaryota > Metazoa > Chordata > Aves > Coraciiformes > Cerylidae > Ceryle > Ceryle rudis. The sequence goes on along the minus strand of JAAGNO010017022.1, from coordinate 91,388 downwards.
TGCTTTCTGGCAGTATTTGGGAATGCACTTGGAGCCTGGCTGTGAAATTGAACCCAAGCTATAAATACCAAAATCTCTCTCAAAATCCCATTGTCAGGGGAGTTGAAGTCCTCTGCAAGGCAGAGGCCCTGATGCAGGATCACCGTGCCTTTGGCAGCAGTGGCAGAGTACATGTGTGCCCTCGGACCACCTACCCCACTCAAGAGTGTACAGGGCAAGGATTAGATCCTGTTCATCCTGCTGGATCTCATCAGTGTCCCTCAGTGCCTAAGTGGCTTTTGGGCAGTGTGGACCACGGGAAGGTATCAGTTCTCATCTCCAGTGGGAATGGCTCAGTGCAAAACGCAGTCAGGGTGGATGGCAGCAGCATGGGGCTTGTCTCAGGTTAAGAGTGGAGTGAGCTGGATTTTGCACGTGTGTACCCACCCCCCAGCCCTTATCCCATGCTCTGGTCTGCCCGTACAACCTGCTTACTCTGCCTTTGTGTGCTGCGTGGTGGGAGCTGGGGAGCAATTCCCCACGCTGTTCTGCCAGCCATGTGTCCGTGCCTGATAAGAGGCCACCGGAGATGAAAGATAAGTTTTGTGTTGGTGCTGGGTCTGCATTTGCTCCATCATCTTGCTCCTTCTTTTGTTTTCTGTGATAGCAATAAAAGTACGTTGTCTGTGGGTCAGGGCATGTGTTTTCCAAGCAGAAGCTGCTCTCCTTTTAGTAGGACAGCATTTAAATAATCGTAAACCATCCACAATTTGTACCACTAATTATGTAACTTAACAGGGGCTTGCAGGGAGCAACTAGTAAAAATGGAGTTTTAATGGTTCCTGGGTTTAATGGCTTTAGGCATGTTTTTAAGAAAAATCTCTAGCAGGATTTTAGAAAAAAATCAGGAGCCAATTAGATTAACTAGGTAAATGGACTGTCAGCTCATTGAGTATATTCTCGTGCATCATTCTGCTGGGGCAGCAGTGCTGGTTTTCTCGAGGTTTGTTTAAAATCACAATTGTGAGCAGCTAGGCTATTTGTAATTGCGCTCTGACAAGGAAGAAATGACAAGGACCGCCACCTTCCCTGCCATCTTCGTACAATCATCAGCCTTTGAGTCATGTGCAAAGCAGCCACCAAAATGTTCCATTTTCTCATTTCGCCCTGTCTATTATAATCATTAGCCATTCATCACTGATGTTATATGTACTGGCAAGCTCTTCAGATGGTGTCTCGTGCGTGCCTTTAAAACCTAGCCAGGCAAAACCACATCCAGTGACAACATGTGACACGCTAACGGGAGCAAACAGCTATTTTTGTGAGGCAGCGGTGTGCTAATTTCCAAGGCATATTGAGAGGATAATAGGGAATGTTGGAATTCATTATTCTGTGTTCAGTGTAATTACTCTGATTTTACTGAGTTTGGAATGAGAAAGAAAAGAAATCCTGCCTTTTCCAAGAAATGTAATTATTGCTGTTTGCTTTGTTTTGTACCTTGAAAACACTTCCTTCTCTATAGAAATCCAGAGGTAAATAACGTTCAGCACCGAATATTTTCATTCAGAGTCATCAGCCTTTTGATAACATTTTCCATTTTATGCAGGGCACCCTAGATATTTTAATCAACTTTCAACTGGATTGGACATGGTTGGACTGGCAGCAGACTGGCTGACATCAGCAGCAAATACTAATATGTAAGTAGCAGATTTTTTCCCATAATTGTATTTAATATAATTTTACAGTTACACTCGAAAATATTAGCCACTGTAGATGAATCAAAGAAAGGATACTTTTTATGTTAAGATTGTTGGAAAAAAAATGTCTTTTATTTTTTTTAAATGGTTGGTACAGTTATTTACATGAAGACATTCAACATGGTCCTGTAGGCTGTCTTCTACAAAATTTCATCATTCTAATATGAAGCTGGTTTTGCTACTCCCCCCAGAAAATATGCAGAAATATTTTTTTTAGCATTTTGCATGCATAAATATGTAAAATGAAAAGTGTGCTAGTCAAACAGTTTCATTCATGGAGAGGTGTTATGTGCAATCCATACTCAGAACAGTTATAGCCATTGTTTTCTGTAGGAAAGAGATTCAGAATTCAAAATGTGGGGATTTTTTCACTTTGGGACTAGGAAGCATTTCTGTGCATTTGCTTAGCTTTGTGCACCGTCCTGTCCTCATGAATGGGACTGCTGATGTGTGTGTGTGCTTCTAGGCATGCACACTGGATTTTGCAAGACGAAGGTCTGGATGTGCCCAGCAGGTCTTGAATATAGGGCAAAGCCTTGAGCTTAGAAAAGATGGGCAAGATTTGCTTCACTGAAATGGGTGGAAATGGAGTCTCAAGCACCCTAAGCATTTCTCCCTCTAGACGTTTGACATCAGATCAGAAGGAAGATTATCAAAAGTACTGTAAAACAGAACTCTTTAAGACAGAGTATATTGTAATGTATTATTGGAAAAAGATGTGTTAGTGTTGTAGATGAAGGCATTAAATATGGACATTACTACATTTCAGGTTCACCTATGAAATTGCTCCAGTGTTTGTACTTTTGGAATATGTCACACTAAGGAAAATGAGAGAGATGATTGGCTGGCCAGGGGGCTGTGGCGATGGGATATTTTCACCTGGTACATGACATTTCAAGCTTTCTTTATTTTTCAGACTATGCTATATGACATCCCCTGTAGTTAAAGAGTAAACATAATTAAATATGCATGTTTGAGAGGACACTTGCTAATAACCACCAGTGGCCTCTTTGAGATAAAGTATTGCATGTTTATGAATTTCAGGGATGTGATTATGAGGGTCTGTTTGAGCAAATTGCACTGCATTATGAGCATCTGTAATGGCACATGGGAAACATAATCAGAAGAGACATTTGCCTTGCAATTTTGCTTTGCCCTACTTTTTATGGATTATATGAAATAGAAAGACTATTGTATTAACAATGGAGGGAAGAAACACAACAGTGCTCTCCGTCACTGCTGGAGAAACTGGAGCCAAGAGGGAAAGATGTAGCATCCCTTTAAGTAATTTTATTGGAATCACTAATGTCCTGACAACATTACAGCCTGTGGTTAGCTTTGCATATGTGGGCTGGCCTGTTGGCTTAGTGGCAGTACTTGGGTTGCTAGTTAATCTGAGTCCTTAAAGCTTCAGAAACCAGGTTCCTTCAGGGCAAGTCAGCAAGGCAAAAAATGAGTGATTAACTGTAGAGAAATCCATTGACTCTTGACAAACACTGCATTGTTATGACTTTTTTTTTGGTTTGTTTGTTAATAATTTCACTTGGTCTTTGTCACCTTCTATCTTACTGTGGAATTTCATTGCTAAAAAATTTGACCTATCTACCTCGCCAAATTGCAAAACGTTGAAAGAATTCACATTGTTCATAGCATCTTGGCTTGTCAAAAGAGAACAGACTGATAGCTGGTGGGGAAGGAGCCCTTCTGGAAAGAAAGTTCATTTACATAATGGAGAGGAAAAGAGTGTTTGGACTTGAGCAAAGGAAAGGCCTCACTGATAACAGCTGAGGATGTTCAGCTGTCCAAGGGCATGAAAGGTAAAGTTCCTGCTATGCAGAAGATCAGGCAAGGCTCCTCTTCAACCTTTCACATCTGATTTCACATGTGGGAAGTGGTCCAGGTGTTTTGTCCTGGGTCTTTCCACAGAGGTGGAGAAAAAGATAAGAAGAATTTACATTACTTCTTTTTGAGTCTCTATTTAAAAAGCACTGAAAGCAAAAGCTCTGACAGCTTTTACTGTAGTGCTTAGAGGTTCTGACCAAAAACATGGCCTCCCTTACACAGGAAAACATCTAAATGTGTATCAAGAGCCCAGGATTAAAGCCAAACTTTTTGGAAACTGGACAGTGTTTGGTTACTATCCAGTCCCTGACCTGACTGAGTACAGATGGTCTTGAGTTCTTCATCTTGCAGGCTTGAGCCACAATAGCCCTGCTGAGCTGGTCAGGGACATAAGAGGGAGGAGAAGAGCAATAGCAGTGCTGCTCGGCCAGACCTGATGGGCAGAGGCTGGGCATGGGCAGCAGGCAGGGGTGAAAGTCTCAGTGCATGCACCAGATCTGCCCAAGTCTGGCAAATGGTGCCTGACATAATGAGTCAGGAAAGATGTGTGCCTCAGGAAGAACTGCCATCCCTTCTGGGTCTGCAAGAAGTCCCTGTCTGACTTGGGGTGCCGGGGTGTTGCTAGTGTGTCAGATGCGGGAGCTCGCTTCATCTAGCTGAAAGCTGCATGGGAACGGGCTCCCTGGCAGGCAAGTGCCTGTGCTGCTCGTTTGCAGTGCTGCCCCCTCTCATCCTTTATTTCTCTGCAATTTCTGGTTTGTGCAAAGTGCATCTTTCTAATTCACCCTTTTAAGGCAGCAGTACCGAGTGTGCAGGTTCTGGGTTTTTTAAGCGATAATCAAAATAATCTCTGTGTTGTTTCTTCATTTCAAACTGGCACAGCTTCAGCTGAAGACTTTACCACTGAGAAGAAAAGTTTCTCCCTGCCTGCATTCTCTGGAATGAAATATACAGTATCAATACATGCCAAGCTTAACGGCCTGATTAGGCTCTCCAAATTCTGTAGGTGTGTTTTGTTGCCTGCAATTACCTGTGGGTGTAAACACAGCTGCAAAATTAAAGAGAGAATGTGGGTTTATTAATAAGCTTAAGGTTAAATGGCTAGATAATAAATACTAATATCTCACATGATATTGAAGAAACTTAACAATTCAGTCTTGATTCTTTTGACACTAAACCAATGACTTTGGACAAGATAGGCCAAATTTTTTTCAACCTGGACACCTTTGTTCAGTCACCTAAGTCATCAACAGCAGCCATTACATGACATCTGCATTTTTTAGGGACAGGTACCCGAGCATTTCCTCTTAATCTCTCAATTTCTTATATTGTCGTTTTTGAAAAGAAATGTAGAAATATGTTCATACCTCTCAAGATAGTTGAAAAGAGAAGAAAAAAACCAATTTGTACTGACCTCCATGCCAGTAATGCCATCCCCCTGTGGCATTTTCCCTTGGATTCACAGGAGGGCCAGTGAGGTAAGGGGAAGCCCAGAGCAAGGGATGCCTCACTGCAAAAGCAGAGCTAGGATACTGATTAGAAATGAAAGGCACAGTTTCTGTGGGCTATGAAACAGTGTATGTGTATCTCCAGTGGGCTAAAAACAAATCTTAAAAAAATCAAAAAGATGTTAAATTTGTCAGCACCTATATACCCTGCTGGTGAAACTTAGTGTAACATCACTGCTTTCAGCAGAGCTACCTTGATCTCCTTAACGCATGGATTTTATCTTATCTCACTTTGGCTGTCCAAGCGTTGGCTGTCTACCCTGGGCTAGTTACAGCAGCACGTTCCCAGGAGAGGGATGGATGTGTCCGCAGGACAAGTCATCCCACCTACTGCAGAGAGCTACATTAGAATGAGCTCAACTATTTTCCGGACATGCATGTCTTGTGCTCTTCACTCCATTATTAGGTGGATGAAAGTTGGGTTAGTTAAGCTCTATCTCAGCTGCACTCTGACCTGTTAATTTAAAAATCCTAAAACCATGATCAAAATACATCTTTGATTTATATAAATATATGTGCATAAACATCAATATATGATCAATTTGTGTATATATATAGTATATATACAGGATAAATCTGGTGGATTTTACGTATACATGTTTTTGTGTGTGTTTGTGTGCATACATATGTAAAAGTACTCAGACTCTGCCTCCTGTTCTGCATTATATTCCCATAGTGCTCATGCAGCCTTAATGTATAACCAAACATTGTTCCACTGTAGACACAGAGGCTCAGTTTGTAAAAATCACAAAAAGGAAAAATTAAGTGCTTGGTTTTAATTTATGCATTGACAATTGAAATATGGGGACAGAATACGGCAGAGATGTCACCTGATACCCATCTTGAAGTGGATAAAATATCCATCCTGAAATGGGGTTTTTAAGTCAATGTATGCCAGTGATTTTAAGCCTAGTGTTAGGGACATCTAATGTTTTCCATTTGCTCCCATCAGAGGACAAATAAAAAGAAAAATATTTGTTAGAATGACCCTTTTTACTTTCTCTTCCCTCCCCCAACTCCAATTATCTAAAAGATAGTGTCTGTTGGGACTCATTGTGTGGGTTTCCTCAGAGCCAAAGCATGACATGCCACCCTGTTTGAGAGAGGAGAGTACAGATTAGGATACACTTGGCAGCCTCTTAGGAAGTTTCCTCGTGGTGGCATCTGCTTGGGAGGTGGAACAGAGTAGGGATTATGTGGTGATGACATATGGAAAGATAAGATTGGGGACTAAAGAAGAAGTGGTAGCAAAAATGAGGATGAAAGGAAGCCCCACTCATTTTTTGTAGTGATACCTTTGGCATAAATTGTTACTTGGGTGTAGTAGATCCTGTAATTATACGACCGAGCTGTGAGGAGCATCAGGAAGAAGAATCCCTGTTTCTGCCATGAAGCAGAAACATTAACATTAAAGTCAGGGAAACAGTAGCAAGATTTGTCATTTGTTCTGCAATGGTGTTACGATGCATAGAAAAAGTAACAGTATATTACTGTGGACTCCAGGTGGTGCCATATCTAACATGTATGCTATGTTGATTGCACGTTTCAAGATGTTCCCAGAAGTTAAAGAAAAAGGAATGGCAGCTATTCCCAGACTGGTTGCCTTCACTTCAGAACATGTATGTGTTTCCGGTTTTTCCTATCTGTTACATCTGCTTGTTTGAATTTCTGATGAATAGCTGAATGGGAATTTGTAGACAACAGTTTTCTCTTATTCCTTCACTGGGAATTAAAAAATTCAAAGGGGGCTAGTTTTTTTTTTAATATATATATAGAGATAGGGATGAGCTGTAGGGTTATCTGTGGCTGAAACCCAGGGGGAGCTCTCACTTGTGTCTGTATAAATGTCACTGTGAATGGTAAGGACCACATCAAACGATCAGAGCTCATCACTGGACTTCAGCACTTTCTGCCGGGAATGTCTTTTGTCCGGGTCACTCTGGCAGAACAGAAAATCACTTTGAGTCAAAGTGTTTCTAGCTGAAACCACTCCTGCTGTTATTTAATCAAAGGGTGATAACATACGTGAAGATAGTAGTATGGAATTACTGTGTGTGTACAGCAGAGCAGCCGTGGTATATGGTGGGGAACTGGGCTTTGCTGTGGGATTCTGCAGCATGTGAGGGTTCATCACAGGCACTCACAGGATCTGGCAGTGCAAGAGAGGAGGGGAGGTGGGCACAGGAGAAATCAGAATGGTCCTCATGGGAGAAACACAGAGGGTTTTGTTCTTTGAACAACCATACAGAAGTCATATTTCTGCCTGTATTGGGGGGATTATTTTGGGCTTTGTTGCCATTTAAAACTCCTTGCAGCTTATAGTAGAGAATGCACATGCAGGAGGAAGGGGGAGAGGAAGGGTTATACTCAGGAGGGGATGTGAGCTCTCTTTGGGCTTCGTGGTCCTCCTCTAAATTTCTCTCCAACTGTGCAGGATGAGCCAGAAAGGACTCTTTCATGGCTGAGGCTCAGAAAGATACTGTCCATGTTAGGTAATAGCATCCTCCTGTCTGTCTTTTTTGACTTGTCAGAAAATGTGTTTCCATTCTGTGTGAGTGAGAAGAGCAAAGTGTCCTAAAAAACAATCAGAAATGTCTAGGAGGAAATCCCTCTGAAGCTGCCTTTCATGACAGTGAGATGAGATGTGATACACAGCTGTGGGCTCCACATGGCAGAATAATTGTCCTCAAAACAGTCAAAGAGAAGGATATTCTACAAATGAGTAGCAACTCTCCAAAGCTGGCTGTACAGCTACAGATGCATTATTCATATGGAAGTTACAGACCTAATAAGTCTTGCAAATAAGGTTCAGCATGATTATTTAAAATAACAAAATCTATTAATCATTAGAGAATTTCATTGTATTCATAGTGATGGAATGTTAAACAATGAACCAAATTGTGCTATCAGTCTCAAAATAATGAAATGAGCTTTAATACTTGTGTTTTCATGCCAATTCCCTTAGCAAATTAAACATTCCAAAATCAAATATACTAGAGAATCCATAGAACAGCATCTGAAATACATTATCATTTTAAAGTATCTTGAAATTGCAGTTTCGTACTTTCCTCAACCAAATTTTTTTATAAGGTGTGTAATGGCACATCATCTAGGGAAGTTAAGAAACCACACTACCTGAATATAGGACTCTTTAACCCTTAATCACCCAAATTATACAGAATCAGGGTTTAACCCTCAAAATAGCAGAGGCCTAGAAGTACAATCCCTTTTTAGATAGGAAATGTCATGCAGAACCTGAATAGGTGCTAAGATATATGAATGCCATTGATCTCATTTATCACGTCATGCTGATGTTCTACGGACTTTTAGAGTCCCCAGCCTGATTCTGGTTTGTCTCTGGCACAGCTGGACGCTCTTAAAAGACAATGGCCATGGAACAAGCAGACTATAAGCAGGATACAATAATTTCCCCATGCTCTGCATGTGTAGCATGATAGTAAACAAAGCTTAAAGTTACTGTCTGTGTTTAGAAACTTTGAGATTTTTGTCCTGAAATTTTTTAGTCAGAAGCAAAGGTTCCAAAATCAGCAATTCTCAGACAAGATTTCAGCATCATGGACCAGACTTCTTTTTCATTTCAACCTCTCTAGAGCTTCTGTTACTATGAAGGAATAAAGTTGCACCACAATTGCAGACAATATTACTGTAATCAGAATCAGTCTGATACCGTGATAGGTTCAGGTGCTGGTGGTGGAGAGGGGAAGGGAGGAGTAAGTCATAGCTCCTAAGTAGTTCCCTTCCTAATTTAGGTCTGCATCATGTTCCTAAATTAGAAGCCTCAGTTTCTGCACAACCAATGAAGAGAAGCACCTCTGGAGAGAAACTTGGAGCATCCAAATTAGGAGCCGAAATATTCCTCAATTTAGATGTTCTAAATCACTTTTGGGAGGGGTTCACCCACTTCCGTACATTGACCATACAGAGAGATCAGCCTCCTGACATAAGCAACCTACATTAAGTGCCCGAAATAGATGATGTGACTATTCCAACCATCCTGTGTTCCCAGTAAGCAGATCTTTCCCAAGCTGTTCAGTAGGCCTGTGACCTACCTCTTACTCTCTTTTGTTTATTTCTGTTTCATCACTGACAGTGAAGTACATTATAACTGCTTGGGTCTGTCTTAGCCCAGATGTGAATTTACCGAGATGCATTTGCACTCAGGACTTAATTCAGTCCTCTGTATTGGCCAGTGCATCATCAGTGGGTCTTTCATCTGCACTGGAGCAGGATCAGAGTGATGTCCTTCAGGGCAGCTCTTCTGGACTGCACTTGTTGCAAGACACCCTGACTCAGAGGGATGGATACCAGCTGTAAAAACCTATTTTAGTCTATTGTTTCAAACACAATGAAAATTCTAAGGTGAAGATTTGGTCCTCTGTCCCCGTGCATCAGCTTTACTCTGCTGTGAGTGTTCAGGAGAGCACATCCCTTTTTTCAGTGTGAAGAGAGCAGCTGAAAGGGAGAGCTGCCTTCTCAGAATATTTCAGTTCATCCTGTTGTCTCTAAGGCAAGTCATGTTGAATTTTAACCCATTTCTTCTTGTGACTTTGACCTGGCCAACTAGCACTCTCTTAAATGGCATCCTACAGTAGCTAAGAATAGCATGGAGCAGGGATTACCCCTACCAGGCAAAAAAAAACAAGGTCATCTTACCCTAAGGAGGAAAAGGGTGCAGAGGGGAAAAGTTTAGCTGTGGAGAACTAGTTGAGTTCAAATTATAAAACAGCCTTTAGACTTTTTATTGGTAGTATAAGAATAGATTAAGAGACTTGCAGCTTTTCTGTGGACTTGATGTTTAATTAGGGGTTGTGTGGAATTAATCCACAGTTCAAAGAATGAAAAAAAAGCTGGGCATAATTAGAAAGACAAAGAAATTTCTTCATCTCCTCTGTTCTGCCACCCAGCAAGACCATGCTCCTGTAGTCCACATCAGCTTTCCATGTTTCTCACTCCTCTAGCAGCCAAGGAAATAGCAGTACAACTGTCATAGTTTAGGAAAAGAAAATGCAGAGTAAGAACTAGCAGGTGTTCGAGTCTGATCTGGCAATAAGAGACCTTTTCACCCAGTTAGAGACCCAAGGGAACACACAGAGGTTCTCTCTGCCTCTGGCATCCTCCAATCTGCACTGCTTTTGGGGTGAACTAGCTCCTTTTCAAGGCTTCACTGGGAGTGCAGCTCTTGCATCCCCTGGCTGTGAAGGGAGGATCTGTTGGCTGCTCAGATACAAGGTGTCAGCATTGTGGACAGACACACTCAGAGGGACCTCATCCTCTGGAGGAGCACTGAGAGCACCTGCGAGTAGTGGCTCGTCTGTTGTGGTAGGGAAGCACCCTCACAGCACTAGTGCATACAGTATCCACGCAGCAGCTGCATCGAAGGAGGCAGTTAGACATTAAATCACCACTTCAGCTTCCTGCATCCTAATTTCCACTTACGGACAAGCCCCATTAGTTGCAGGCAATACGGCAATTTGCACCAATAGCTGTCAGAGAAGAGTGGCTTTGTAAAGTTTTTGTCTGAACAGATTCTGAAACCTCATATGGAGGTTCTTGGTGCTGAGGCAGAAGGAAAATAAAGTGACTTCTATCTCAAATCAGACAGCTCGGTAGACCTTCATTTCACAAAGCTTGTGGATGATTTTGTTTTGTTTTCTATGTAGAACAAAAAGCTGATCTCCAGCCTCGCCACTTCTATGGCACATACTATTGCCTTCTGGCCAGGCAACTTAGGAGACAGTTTGGAGAACTGCCCCTTGCAAGAAGCAGTACAAGGGGGTGACCTTTGTGGTGAGGCTTCCAGGGAGAGATTTGAGGAGCCTGGAGATCATGTTTACCATTTAGTAGCATAAATTACAAATCCATAAATTGTGCTTCTGAGGAAGTAGCTTTGTTTCCACCTAAGGAAACTAAAAATCAAACTCATGTATTCACACATGCTTCCTTTGCATAACCTAATGCATAATAAATAGAAAGGTATTTTTGGTGATATTTGAAGCCAGGGCGAAACAGTGAAAATTTGCTCTTATTCAAGGAGCAGTTTAATTCACATAACACCATTCAAATCAAAATAAAATGGTGCTATAGGGCAGCCTATCACAAAAGAGACATTTGTCATTTGGGTCTAATCCTTCATCTGGTCAATATCTCGTGACATTTACACTGCCACAGGATCCTCCTGAACTCAGTGCAACACTTCTTATCCACAGATTATGCTGTGAAACTATCTGCACTGGAAAAAAACAAGCGAGTCCTACTGGATTAGAAAAGCAGGATGAAGATGTGTATTTCAGAAATGCAAAAGGAGGAAATATGAGTATGTTGTGTAGAAACATTAATATATTAATTTCTCTCTGGACATTAACAAATAAGTGCAAACTGAAATAACATAAACAAATAAATTAGAAACTGAATAGCAGTTGCTAAAGGAAACAATGTCAAACATCCATGTCATTACAGTGCATTTAAAAATACTGTGATGGGACACTGCTTTCGTAGGTAATTGTAAGCTATAGCTTACAATTAGATGCTAAAGATAGGATTCATGTCACTTAACTATAATTACCTGAAGTGTAAATGTTTAATCTGAGTTAGTCTAGACTATGCTATTTTATAGCAAATAAAGCAAGCAAGATCTGCAGAAGACAACTCATCCTAGTTTAAAAAGGGTGCCAGAGCCTTGGCGATAAGGTTCTTTCTGGAGATACCTTTTCTTCCTCCCTATTAAGGGACCACAAACTACAAGCCTAGACCAGCCGCACGTATTTTAAATTATGAAATTTAAGAAAGAAGTAGTGCAGCCTGCACATCCAGGGATCTCACATTGCTTAAAGCCCAGGAGAGGTGGAGAAGAAAGCATGTTCACCTTCTTTGATGGCATGTGGCCGATGGGGTGAGGTTGGGGGTATGGGTCTGCTGTGCACCAGGCTGCCAAAGACCAACCCAGTAGACCTCAGAGAGGATTTGGCTGCTGGATGGCTCAGCTTGCTCATCATTTGGTAACTTGCTTCTGATGAGCCCCATCCACAAAGTTTGTGCCACTCTGGATGTATGTGAGCCGGGAGAAAGTGCAATTTGAGAAACCAGCCATGGTCTTTGGGGCTCACAGCATTAGGATGGTTCTTCCTGACAGATTCAGCCGTGCCAGATTATGAGCAAGTAATGTAACAAGCTGTAAAAATAGAAGCATCCATATATTGAAGCACTGTTCATTTCATGTAATGTCATACTTTTCAGCTTCATAACCCTTTTAATTATTGTAATTCTTCCTTTTTCCAAAAGGTCCATTCATTGTTGCACCTATAATAAATTCTCTGTGTTTTTACTTTACAAAGCAAACTATGAAAAAATTGCTATCAGGCAAAGAAACCCCATTCCTAACACCATTTGAATTTATAGACAAAGGAAAAATTCCCCTTGGTCAAAATAATCTATTTTTTCTGAACAATGATATACTTTTGTCACTAATATTGGCTAATATACTATACCTTCTCCTTCACCACTGAATTTGAACCACATTTCCTTTCAGAGAGAAATCTGGGGACGGATTTGTAGTCTTCCATTCACCATTTTGCAGTGCACAAAGGGAGGAAGGGAGGCAGGGGGAAAGCCGCAGTGATTAGCCTACTCCCATCTGCATGTCCTCTTGTCTCTGGCAAGCACAGGACAGTGGTGAAACTCTGGACCTGCCAGCTTCTCCTAGCCTAATATTTCCTTCAGGACTGGCATTAGGCAGTTTGCCCCCATCATCCTTTTTTGACCCTGGTTCTTCTACAATAATACTTCAGATCTGTGTAACTCCTGCATGGCTGCGTCATGAAAGATGGTGTTCAAGCTTTCTTCCTTGCATGGCCAAACAGTCTGTACCCCCTGTATTCCCAAAGGTGTCACAGTTAACATCCTTCTTCCACACTAGCCCAGCTGAATCTGTCAGTAGTTGTATCTAAGCAGGCTAATTTCTTCAAACCTTTCCTTCTCTTTGACCTGAATGTTTTTCTATCTTTACATTACATAGGCAACCAAATCTTCAGCAGCACCCCAGGAATATTAATACAAAGTTTATTATTCATCATCATTAGAAAAGTTTGATTTGCTCTTAAAAATAATTTCTTTTACATTTTCACTTTATTCCTTGCTCTTTTAGAGCCTCTCAGGCAGTTGGAGTAATTCATCTCATGTTACCCTGAGTCGCAAAACTGTAACAGCAGTTATATATATATATATACATGACTGTATACACAGATTGAGCAACTTCACGTTCAAAGTTTGTTTAGAAATTGTAATTGCATTTGCCCTTCTGTGCATAGACTTCTGTATTTCTACCCAGCTTATCCCTAAACCTGTTTTTGTTCCTGACTGCTGAATTCCCTTCAGTCTGTAAAAAGCCTTCAGGCAACTGAGCTATCAGCACTATATTAATTTCTTTTTCCCCAGTGCTGTTTTAGCAGTGCCATGAGACCTCTCAATGAGGCAGCTGAGTTTGGCCATTTTCCAGTGGATGCCTTTGAGCACATGGACTTAATTTTCTTCCTCATAGTAAACCATTCAAATCTGTATTTTCTTTTTTAAGGCACTTTGAATAGTTCTGTTTTCTATTAGAAAAACAAATTGCAATGGTAAATCTATTTTAACTAGTATGGAATAAGGAACAGAATTAATCAATGTAACGTCATTGACTTAAAATCCAGTGAAATATATCTGTGATTCTTCACTCCTACATCTCTATCTGTATTTACATATGGAGCTACCCAATATGTGTCCATCAGTCTGTGTAATACACGAATAAAAATCAGATAAATATTTTAAAGTATATGAATTCAGTTCTAGCTCTATAGCATCTCAATGAGCTGTCATTATGCTGGAAATATTCTAGCTCTGTTTCAATTTCTGCAAAGTTCAAAGATACCTTCCTAAACTTGGGAATTTTTGATAAGCCTCCTTATGCCAATAACCTCCTCCCTGCTCTCGTAAAGTTGCTCTGCTGCACCACGGGGCTCAGGGAGACCTGCAAGTCTGGGAAGAGACTTCAGTATCTTCCACGTACAGAGGTTTGTGGATTGATCACAGTCCAAGCCTTAACCTACAGTGCATTTGTACTTGGGAAGAGTCCACTGACTTCAATGAAGCTGATGAAAGTCATGGAAATGTTCTTGTTCAAAAATTCAATTTCATGAAATAAAGAATATGCCATGAAAAACATCAGTGTGATGGCCAAGCAGGCCTGTGATGTTCAATGTATAAATACTTTCCTAGCACCTTGTGACTTCAGCTAGAAAAACTCCGTATCTAATCTGAGCATAACACTAACCTGTGGGTTTAATAGTATAATAATCTGTAGTTAAAATTACTTTGGACAATACTGTTATAGCTGAGTTTGAGTTAATACAAAATCAGATTCTTGGTGGTATTATCTGATAGAAAATGGTTTTATTAGCATAATCACTAGGATTTGAATTAGAGTTATAAACCAATACTGTCTCAGGAGTTAAATCCTATGAGCTAGAGAAAATTAGACTGATTTGCACTCCAGTATATAACTTCCACATTTTATTCTGTGCATACAGAATAACTAATAGTCTTACTAATAGCCCAGTTCTAATTTTCAACTGCAGTAGCTTTGTTTATTAGTGGGAGTTATAACTAGCTGTCACTGGCATGACATCACAATTAGGCTTCCTATCTTATCTCAGTATATTATTCGGCCAGAAGTTACATTGCAGAAGCACATCACTGTGGACACCACAGACTAAAGGAATTGTCTACGGGACAACTGTTTGTTTCAGTAAATCAGGTTCATAGCTGAATATGTACAAGCAATAGAAGTGACAGGTATGCATTAAGGACAGAATTTGGGTCCATCATCAGCCACAATTATGTATTTAATATTCCAGGATTAAATCCAGATTAGATTGATTGCTGTTTCTCTAATTGACTATAGTGACCTGATAGGAAGCCCCAAATTACAGTGATCAGTTTCCAAAGACTATGAACAGAATTACTGCCTGTGTGAGACTACTTGCTGAAGTGCTTGCAAGAGTGTAATGTTTTATATTACATTAGATGAGAAATCATAACTAAAAAAATAATAAATGATGATAAATGTATTTTTTCAGAGTCACTTCTCTGTGAAGAAAGGAGCTGCAGCCCTGGGTATTGGTACAGATAGTGTGATTTTGATTAGATGTGATGAAAGGTAAGTAAAGATGTCAAATACAGCTCTTTTTATTGATACATAGAGGAGGATCACCAAATGCTCAGCTCAGAGAGACTATATAGGATGCCATCAGCAGTTGGTATAATTCATTGTAGTGCTATCATCTTCAGCAATCTTACACTGACTTATCACACTTGAGGAACTAGCTCTGTCAGTAGCTTACTTATGAGTTAGATTTTGGAAGTCATAAAAAATCCTAAAAGTTCCCTGCCTTGGGGATTTCTGATATTTCTTTTTCTTTCACCCCAAAGTGAAACAAAACATTAAACTTGAAATCATTCTTTACACATACTGATAAGCAACCGGATAGAAGCTTGTTTTAGTCAACACAGGACATTTAGAGACTCTCAGATTTTGATCCATTGAAATGACCTGAAATGGACCATTTATGGGAGTAAAACATTGAGGAACATTTGCTAGCATAATTCTTTTACTTCATGCTTTCATCATCTTTCTCAGCTGGACTGTTTT
Source organism: Ceryle rudis (assembly GCA_033439905.1). Taxonomy (NCBI): domain Eukaryota; kingdom Metazoa; phylum Chordata; class Aves; order Coraciiformes; family Cerylidae; genus Ceryle; species Ceryle rudis. Next base: position 75,600 of record JAAGNO010017022.1, on the reverse strand, counting down.
TCACAGTGCATTTGATAGGGACACCCTTGCGATAGGATGTGGAGAGAAAGGTCTTGGCAGCATTGTGAGAAGATGGCCTATGGGAAGAAGTAGCACAGCAGGCACCTAACATACAGATCCCATAGACTCTACAAAACCAGTGGTAGATAACTTCTTGTTTAACACACCCACTTAAAAGGTTTTTATTCTCTGTGAAAACCCATTTTCAGAAAACGAAAGGTATATTAACAAAATGAACAAGTTCTGATGAAGATTTTCAATTCTAAAGGAAAAAAAAACTTTCTATGGGGCAAAAATTAATATATCAATCCTTATTTATTCAATTGAAAATCTTTTCAATAGAAAATGTGCTTACCATGAGTCCCAGTTATCACTGTTACAAGGTATTGAATGATTTATGGCTCTAGCATAAATGGAAGGTTTTACTGCTATCAGAATACTCTGCTCCCACATTAAAATCACCAACTAAGCAATTTACAATGCTAATTCCAGTGCCTGCATGTTGACTTTGCACTTACTATCTCTTTACTAACAAAAGACCGAGGACACCTTGAAGAGGAATTAATGACAACATCAACACAACCAACAAACATCAAAATAAACCTCCGATTGTTTCTATTCACTAAAGACAGATGTGGATTAATGAAGACGTGTCTTCCTTTTCTTCTTGTGCAAATTCACTGTAATTATTTTTGGTGAAGACCACAATGCTTACCCTGCCCACCCTGAAGTAAATAGCAGGATTACTGTGTGTCTTATCCAATCCTAGCACATGCCACCAGGACAAAGCAGGCTGTTTGCACAAGATGGTGCTGTGGAGACGACCCTCTGTGAAGATGTGGTGCTCTATGAGGGTGAATGAGCACCATGAGATCTTTTTAATGTTTCCAGCATGACCAAACATACTTTTGCTGGTGGCTCTTTGCCATCCTGACCCACATCTACCAAGTCTGCCTTGTTTTGCTGTATCGTGGGAATACGTGAATTTCAAGCCAGGAAAACATGCAGATAATCATGTTCTTGCTCATACCCAGACTGGACAACAATACATTTCTGTTGCCTCTTTTACTACCACGCAGACATATTAGTAACAGTTGTGTATTAGCAGAAGTTCTGGGGTCAAACCAATTCAGTCTGGTGTGGCAACAGTGAAGGTTGTGTACAGATGTGAGTACCATGAGAAGACTTTGACATGAACACATTATATCAATGTGCTTTTTCTGATGAGTCTCTTCTGCCTTACCCAGTAGCCCTCCTGCCTGTGATGCTGCCTAGCACATCTCATGCAGTCCCCTGCCACATTATCTGGGTGAGGTTTTTCTAAGGACCGGGTTGTTATTTTACAGTGCATTTTAAGTATTTCAAGCCATCTGAGCTCAGGTGACAACACTTGAAAACATTGTGCAAGTAAGCAATGATCTTAGCTAGTTTGCTGGATGTGGAGTGGGGGGTTGTGTGCTCCTGTATGTGTTTGAACTATTCTCAGAGGCAACCTACTGCTTGCTCCTTGGTAAAGCTCAACTTTGCCTGGACGTTGCACTTTCCTGGCCATGAATTACTGCAAATACTCAATGTGACCAGCAGCTGGATAATCACTTGTCTTGGTAAAAAACATCGGGGCACTGAAGCGATCTGCCCAGCTTTGTGTGTGTTTCTATGCACAAGCTCAATAAATCAGAAACTGTTAAGGACCAAAATCTAGACTATGTTTGGAGGAGGAACTCCATGCCTTCCTTTGGCATGTTTTTCTTCTTTATACAGTTTTTGAAGTTAGGACAACTGCTTTTCTCTGCACATGTACATGTATCTGGGGGGAACTCACAATTTGTTGAATACTCTTTCAACCGTGAAAGTGTGAAAGAAAAATCAGGGCAATTATTAGACTTGTAGAGCTTTTTATTCTTAGTTATTCTGTAGTGTTTCAGTGTTTTGAATAAGTAACACACAGAACAGATTTTGCAAAGAAACTCAGCAGTACAAACCCATTTCTACTAAAATAACTACTGTCTTATTGTAAGCTGTATAAGGCTGAAAACTTACAAAACATAGAAGTAGATTATTAGAAGAAATTATTTTTTATTATTTCCATCCATCCAAGCATCATAAAAACACTTCGGGTGGTTTTTTCTAGGCAAAATCAAAATTAAAACTAATGGTTTTATTCGTTTCCCTGAAGCTACTATTTTGAGCTTTAATAAATGTTCTTTTTTTTATACCAATAGGAAATCAGTGCTTAGTGAAAGGAAAAACAAAACAAAACAAAAACAAAAACAAAACAGAAAAAGCCTTTAACAACAGCAACAACAAAATCTAAATTAGTAACATTCAAAGCCAGTGAGGATTTTATTCCTGTAATGTAGGGAGCTGTCATGTTTGCATTGCTGTTTTGCATACCATTTCTTCTTAGATAGTTTTACTTGTGGTTAAAGCAAAGCAAAGCTTAACCTCAACATTCAGTATCAGCACTGCTTTATCTTGCACTTAATTAATTTACTGGACTTCATAAATTAACCTTCAAGCCTTATACCACTGAGTCTCAATTTCAGGTAAATGGTTCATACTAAAGGTGTTGCAAATACAGTTTACAGTCAATACAAAGGGTCTGACAGGGCATTTAATGAGTCTAGACTGGTAGCTGCTTCTCATATCCTGCTTCAGGCAAATGTGAACACCAAACCATGAAATAATCACCCTGAAACCAATTCATCCCTGGGATGGAAACTGGAGATGGCTGCTTACAGCAGAGCTGAGTCGTGCTGTACAAGGCTATGCAGCTCAGATGGCATTTTCTGTGCCTGCTGAGAAGAGACCATGGGATTTGGCTTCTAGTGAACTTCTTGAGACCCAGGGCTGAGCCTCTCCCTGGCAGCCTGGAGCATATTCCCAGGACCGTAATGTCAAACAGGACCAGGAGGCTCCATGGAGCAGCATCAGTCTTTAATCGGGGTGGCCACAAGCTAACTTCTCTCCATTACCATCACCATATTGATGCAAACTGTTTGACAAAATAATTAGGGTAAAAATTCAGACTAATGGACAGAGTCCTTCTGTGTTCTTCAATGCTGCATAAGCCTTGGGCAAAATAGTCACTTTGTTCCTTTTTTGGGTATACTGTGAAGTAACAGCAAGAGCTGATTTCAAGATCAAATTTCTGATATAACTCTCTCTTGCTCCAGAGGGAAAATGATCCCATCAGACCTCGAAAGAAGAATTGTTGAAGCCAAACAAAAAGTAAGTTTACTAGGTCTGGGTTTCTGCTTAAAAAAAAAAAAAAGAAAAAACTCCACACATCTCTAAAAATGCACTACTTTTGTATATGTTCAGAAACTAGAATTAAAACATCGAAGTATGAAAGCCCTGTGCCTTCAACATTTATGTAGTCATTAGACACACAGCATTCAAAGCTCATTAATAACACGTCTTCATTAAAACTCACCGTTTCTAAGAAAAGCAATACAGTAGATAAAATAAAACAAAAGGCACAATGACAATGGAGTGCCACTCAAAGGTCCTGACCATTTCAGAACGAAGTTTAGACCTTTTAAATATTTTAAAGCCTGGTTCTGCAAAAAAATGCAGCCACTCTTTACCTTTGTTGCTCTGAGTGCTGTCTATGAAATCAACAGGACTACAAATGAATTTAAAATGAAACACTGATATAAATGTAGGCAGACCCAAGTCCTCATAGTGCAAAAGCCTTGTGGTGGACTATGAGTGCTCCTCTGTGACACACAACATTTAGCAGCGAGGATCCAAGAGATGATCCCTGGCCTCCGTGGAGACTGCTGTCTTTTCCTCAGAAGAGTTTTCTCCTCTCTCTGCACAAGGGACAGGGTTAGAGGTGAGCTCCACACCACCTCTGTGCACTGAGCCCAGAAGACACCCGTAGACAAGATACTCCCACACATTCACATGCTCACTGGGATAATTATAATGCAGCCCGGGATACAGCCCACCAGGGATCCAGCAGAGATACTTCTTGCACTGTGGTGCCCGGGTGAGGTTTGTTTTATGTGACATCATGGAGCACTGACCTTTTTGTTCCAGGCAGGTGGTGTGAAGCAGAATTGTTCTTTTGAGCCCTTACCTGTCTCATGCATCCTAATAAATGGATGATGCTGGTTTGGAAGTTTGCTGCCACCTTAAGGTAGAAACTACAATATCACTAGCGTCTAAACCAAGAGAAAACCAGTGTAATGTGGCAGGGATGTCCTTTAGGAGACACCTGTGGGCTCACTGTGGGCAGCACAAGAGGATCTGGGGCTGCTGCAGGCCGAGGAGGCTGCAGCTCTCTGAACTTGCCAAACGCCTCTGTGCTTTCTTGCAGGGATTTGTTCCTTTTCTGGTGAGTGCCACAGCTGGGACAACAGTGTACGGAGCATTTGATCCTCTCATAGCCATTGCAGATATCTGCAAGAAATACAAAATCTGGATGCATGTGGATGTAAGTACCATTTTATGTGGGTGGCTGGATTACAAGTTGCATTAGCATTAATTTATTCATTTTGGACAGTCCGGTACAAAACCTGTTGTATTTAGTTGCTCTAATTAAGTCTAACACCCAAGCCAGCCTCCTGTTCCCCTGAAAGGCTCGGATCAGGGGGACATTTTAGAAGCTGTGACTGTGCAGTACTTTTGGCAACTGGGACACTTGAGATGACCCAGTTTGAGTGCTTTTGGCCTTCAGCTTTATCTCTAAATGCCATTAGTACAAGAAATACATAAGACCATACTGATTACTGGCTCAGCTTCTGCAGCAACTACAAAATAAATACATAAAGAAAAGGCTACATTTGCCTTAAGAAATGTACCCCAAATAAACAGGTTAATGCAAATGCTAGAAAATATTATCAGATTGGCTACTTAGCTTTATCTGAGCTCTTGCCAGTAAATCTTTCTCAAGGATCATCTTCCAGTCCTAGAATGGCTTTTGTGTCATTCTTGCAAATCCTTTCTCCAAAAAGGTTTGGTAATTGAATTTCTATAGGTCTGGGTATCTTGCTTTTGGATTACTGTGTCAGCCAGAATCAGTCCCATTCCAAGGAAGAATTTGTATTTACCTTAAACTGCTTCTCAGTCACATGAAACGCCAGCTTTCCCCAGACCTCTTTGAGCAAAAGCAAATGAGTATGGGGCAAGCAATAGTAATCTGAAATAGGATAAAAACTCACCAGAGCACCTGAGATCTGAGTCTGGTTTGTAATCATCTCTTAGTCACTAAAAGAGAAAAGGCATCTTACCCAGGAGCACCTCTGCAAGTCATTAATTACAGCACAGGGCAGCCCAATGCGTCAATGTCAGAGGAGGTGGTGAGGGAGGGATTAACAGATGATAAGGGTGGGCACTTAGATTATGGGCCATAAACTGCTGCTTCCAAGCTACTAGAAAAAAATTCTTAGCACAGCTAATGCCTCGGGCCCCATCTGCTTGGTCATTTCGGAACATCCACATCAGCAAGAAAAAAGAAAGGGCCCCAAACTGATGTGAACGCCCAGATGTCATCATGGAGAAAAGCAGAATTCTCCTCTCATTTAGATAATGTATCTTGCCTTCTAGGGAGCATGGGGTGGTGGACTCCTGATGTCAAGAAAACACAAATGGAAGTTAAATGGCGTTGAAAGGTATGATTTATTAATGTTAATTAAACATATTTATTAAATGCATTTTAATACACTTCTGATTACCATACCAATGGCTATAAATATAAATACAAATCTGTGTTATCTCCAACATACAGTGTGAGGACATTATGCAAATTGTCCTTCCAATTGAAGTAGCCCTGCTAAGTGCCTTTGTTCAGTGCTACAGGAGTGTGGCACTTTGTTTTTTAGTACAAGCATCAGACATTTCTTGTTTAGTTTTCTGTTCCTTCCAGCTCACATTTGCAAATCCAGAGTGACTCCTGCAGCATTCTCTGATTCAGTGTCCAGCATGAGTTGGCAGCTGCATTTCTCTAAGAAGTTAATCTTGGAGGTCTTGTAGGCTAAAGTATAAAAGATGAATGCACCTGCAGCTTGGACAAATGTCCTGGCAGTCGCTGATCACTGCTCTGTCACTTCTGGAGACAATACCCCCCTCCAGACTGTGTTAATGATGTTTTCTCAGTAAATCTGTGCCTGGGTATATATACAGTTATAGTCATAAACTCATTACCATTACAGATACATACAGATGAACATAAGTGATGCCAGTCCAGTTCAAAGTCTGGAAGGACTGAGCTTAAACTTAAAACTATTTATTCAGATTTTTTTTAGATAAGCTGTGGAACTCCTTGCTATAGGATGTTAAGATTTACCTGTGTTCAAGGAAAGACAAACAAAAACCATTCAGGGTCTCTGTGAGCCACAAATGAGTGAGAGCTCAGAGAGTATTTAGGGAAAGTTTGTATATACTTGCCCTGTTTTCTCTTCTTCCCAGGCACTTGTTTAGAACACCTGCTAGAGACAGTATACTGGGCTAAATGCAGTCACTCTCACATTCATGTATTTTCTGAAGCTCATGCTATTTGAGAGTAAATTATTACTCCCTTCTGCCTGTTTTACCTCTAAATCAGATTGCTATTCCTTGCCAATAAAAATTACAAACAACCCTCTTCCTATTCCTAAAGATTAGGAGGATCCCTTGATGATACAGTTCCTTTCTTGTACGTCTCACATGCAAAATTTGGAAAGCAGCCAATGGTTCTCTGAGTTTGATTTAGTTAAGCCTGCCACCAGCACTCCAAATTTACATGTTGTACATTAACAGGACATATGTCCACATATCCAGTGAGTTAGAAAAATCTATGCAGTTACCTGTGAGGACAGAGTATAAAAAAAAGGTGTTCGCCTCCCGAATTCCTGTCCAGATTCTGCTGGAATGAGAAGTTCAGCTTGAATCTATATTGGAGTTTTCCAAATGATACACTTTAGATCTGTAACTCGACTGGGTTTTATCTAGTGCTTTACTAACCACCATCTCCATATGTTTGGCAATGAATTAAAGAAATTTATCATTTCCAATGCTGTTCCTCTGCTTGACAGACAAAAAGGCTCATTTCAGCTTGTCCAGATCTCAAATGTGTAAGTTTAGAACAGACTAATCTAGAACTAACAGACTAATTTAGAACACCCAACTTTTATGGACATTCCTGTTTCATGGTAGATAAACATTTATCATGAACAAGCCAGTTATTACAGGTCTGGATAGAAGAGAATTTGAGCTGGTACTTGTGTTTGATAAAGGCACAAGAAGGGAGCATTAAATGGAGTACTCACATCCTTCTAGTAACAGTTCAGTTCTATCTGTAACCCACAGCCAAAGAAACCTCATAGGTGTTTCACGCTCAGTTATTTGGACAAACATGAGATGTTTTAAAAAAATATCTGTGGATTCATGTAGCTTTTTTACTTCACTGTTTATCTCAGTCAGCAATTTCTTCAAGCACATACTGATGACTGAAGCCCAGAATAACTGGTAACAAAGGAGAAATGGTGGATTTTTATTTTATATAATTGATTTTTTTCTCTCTGCAATTGGGATGTAAGTGGGGAAATAAATGACCATGGGGTAAATTAAATGTTTTAGGCAGATAATTAGCACCTGGCTGTTGGCAGTAAATAATCCTTTTGCTTGAGAAAACCCATACCACTACTGTTACCTAGAAGTCTCTTAAAGAATTTCTGCCTGATTCTGCATAGCCACAGATAAAAATTAAAAAGTTTCTTATCAGAGGAAATATATGGACTTGAATGCAAGTTCAGAATCATTAGCTTTGGTGTTGTAATCAGATGATGGACTCTGAGCTGATTAAAAGATGCCAAATACTCAAAAAGCCAAGCCAAGTGGCCAGATGTTGTCTTTGGAAGACTGTTCCCTACAGATTTTGTATCAGGCATTTGCACAGTTCCATTTAAATAGCAAAGAAGAAAGCACAGAAATGTTGCCCAATGTCCATGTGGAGCTGCTTGCCTTGAAGGAGTGGAAGCAATTTGGCAGGGATTTATAAGGACTTGCATAAATGTATAGTGCTGTCTCCAACTCCTACAAAGGAAAATACTGCCAGATTCTAACACGCTCACCTCTGTTCATGTAAATGTTACCTGCAAGTGTGTCCTGGGTCCTTTCAGTTTTTACATGCCCCAGTTGACTGATTTATACTAATTTATACCATCAAAACTCAAAATTGCTGCACTCCGTGAAATTCTGTGCACTACACATTCTTGACAGCCTGCCAAATAGGATGCTAATCTATACATTTATCAGCTAATCATCCTATGCAACAATAGTAATTAAATATAGCCTGTCAAACCTAATGCAAAATTAAAATAATAAACAACTGGACAATCTTCCATTCTGCCCTTGCCACAGTCCCAAATGCCTTTTCTGTAGGCTGTATTCCAATAGCACCCTGTTTGTTCACAAGATCTAGGCTGACAGATATTTTTGCAATGAATGTGTCCTGAAGGGAGGCAGGATCAGACTCTTTTGTGGAAGGGTGGATCAGTTCTGCGTTTATTACTGTGGTAATTTTGGACCCAGTCCTCCAGTTACATGAGTTACCATAGCCAAGCTAAAATTAAGGAGTTATGAAAATTTACCATCAGCAGAGCAATGAGAAAAGTTACTTTGGACCAGGTATTCCAAGTGACGCAGAAACTTAGAGGTACCCAGAAATATTTAAAGGTTATTTTTAAAAAAATGCCTATGTGAGCTACTTACTTATTTGCTGATACTGGGATCAGTGGGGAAAGAGGGGGAGAATCTGCTGGTTTGCCAGCTGCCTATCTGCGTCTTTAATCAGCTGTGTGACTTTTCAAAATTCATCAGTCAAGTGGATGTTTTTAGGAAATTTGCCCTACGTTGATAAAGTATAGATGACTCCCCAGAAAGTTTAATGTCTCCCCAGAAAGTTTAATACTGATTAAATTTAGCAGATAGAGCAATTACCCTGTGGTAAGTTGCCAGGATTGTCATCCAAAACCCAACTAGAGTGGATTAGGTCCCTTGTGAAGGCACTGCTTTCCTAATATCAGCCATGATTATTTTCAGCTTTGCTCGCTCAGAAAAAGAAAAGGCTACACATTGCTAGATCTTCATTATTATTCTAATTATTTCTAACTGTCTCCATGTTTTCATCACCATAGTACAATGTTTGAGTTTCATGTGGTTTGCTGTCCCAGGGCCAATTCAGTGACATGGAACCCTCACAAGATGATGGGAGTCCCTCTGCAGTGTTCAGCCCTGCTAGTAAGAGAAGAGGTATGTCCCAGTATGCTTGCTTCTCTGATGCTTTATGACATTTTGCTTCTGAAAATCCTGGATGTTTGCTTCATAACTGTGTCATAATTAATGTTTGTTAATGTGATGAGGATGATAAACTGAGAAATAGACCTCTAGTTGGGTGCTTAGGCTCTGACTGCAAAAGGAATTAAAGCAGCTGTCTAGCAGAAATTATAGATCAAATCAATGGCATTATCTTTATAGAGTTTTGTGGCTTTCCATTCAAAATGTGCATAGTTAAGTTGTGGGTGCATAGCTGTGTAATCCTACTCGTTGTTGCATAGCATAAAATGTAACTGTAGGCAAACTCTAGTCCTCTTGGGATGAGTAGTATTATATATGTGCAGCACAACGTTTGGTCCAGAATCTAGGCATCATTATACTTTCTAGACTTCTATGATAGATATTTCCACCCCTGTCTCATCCATATATCCACTTTGGGGCACATGGAAGTAAAAATGGAATACTAATGGAAGTAAAAATGGAATACTAAGTTCACTTAGAATAAAAAATAGACATTTCATTTAGTACTAGAATTTGAATTACCCTTCAAGCCTGTAATTTTCATATAACCATCAGTTACTGAGACAGCTGCTATACAACCACCACTTACTAGACCAACTATCAAAAAGCTGGTTGCTGCTTTGCTAACAGCTGTACAACAGATTGTATACAAAGTGATTGCACTTAGGAAGAGAGAAGCTGGCTTTTATTTGCCCTCTGGGTCAGTTCCCCGAGACAAATGCTGCCTGGCTGAAGTCAGTACTGTCCTTGACCTCTAGTGAGAACAGATGGCTCAGATTAGGAGAAAGTAATTTTTTTTCCCCCTCTCATTTTACTATCTCGGTTTTCAGTTACACATAAAGACTATACTTGATAATCAGCCAAGTTTTGATTCTTCTTGGACTGGAAATTGACGTTTTAGGCAACAGCACTAAGGTATACCTTAAACTTGGTTGAGGACTTAACTAGAGCCAGAATATGACTTTCTGCATTTCACATAAAAGCTAAAAAGGAAACCTCATACTTTCATGAGCCAGGTTTCTTCACCTTTTTGGATTTTGGCCCTCCCACAAAGCTGCCTCTCAGGAAGGTATCTTGCAACCCAGAAATATCTCTAACTGGCTGTTTAAAGACCATCTGCTCCTCTGACTTTTCAAAGTTTTCTATACCACTTAAGCATCTCTTAAGCAACTCTCAAAATGGTAATTGATCTGTGCCTACATCACTTTTTTGTGCCTTTGATTCTGTAAGGGATTGATGCAGAGTTGCAACCAAATGCATGCTTCCTACCTCTTTCAACAAGACAAGCACTACGACCTGTCCTATGACACGGGAGACAAGGCTTTGCAATGTGGCCGGCATGTTGACGTCTTCAAGCTATGGCTGATGTGGAGGGCAAAGGTAGGACTGCCTGCAGTGTGTTTGTTTGCATTACAATAATGCACACCAAATACAGGGCTTTTTTTCCATAATCATCAGTTTAGAACATATCTTAACTGACTTTCTCATATATAACACGAAAGAAAGAACATTACTTTCTGGGTTTTTATACTTTTAACAAATTAACATCCAAGCAGCACACAATTTTGAAACGAACTCCATGGCCATGCATGCCATTTGCTTTGTGTAACTGTAGGAGTCTAAGAGCATAAATCATATATCTAGGAATGTGGTTGCGAAGATTTCTGGAATAAAAAGAAGTTTTAATGACATTCAAAAGTTAAATATGGCAAATCAAGACTGGAATACCAAGATTCATTGCATGCAGTAGATACAAAGACATCTTTTGAAGGAGTAGAGGGAAATGATTAAAATCTGTTCTCTGGGAAATCTGAAAATGCAAGCTCTAATGATTAATTCATCTGTATCTGTAGAATGTTGCTAAATAAGTTGTTCCATATATTTATCCAATCTATTATGTCAGGTTGCCTCAGGATTGTTCAGAGGAGATGACATCACTGTTTTCATTTCCAGAAAGCCTTAAAGATCTTCATGTGCTTCATTAAAACTCTGAAAACAATTCGGAAACAGACATCAAATGTAGCTGGAGGTGTAGGAGTCTGTAAAGGAGGGTGCAAGTCTCTGTGGTTGCAATAGCTGCTGTGCTAACTGAAGTCTCCAGAGTGGCAGGCAATTTTAACAACATGTCTCTCTTTTACTCCAAGCCTTTCTCCCTGAGGCTGTGCTAGCTCTACCCTGTTTTCAAATCACTGTACACAGAGGGATAATGACATGGGCTTTTAAGTCGGTTCTGCACTGCTGGAACAGATTTAGCAGGGACATGCATCCATTACTCAGAGACATTTCTCATCTATACCCCACTTTTTAAATACGCCTTGTACTGCTTTTTCTCTTCGCACACCACACTTGTAATATTAATGTTACAAAATAGGATGTGTGTTTCTTAAACGGTTTATCTATTCCAGCTGTTTATTCCCCTTCCACCCTCATAAAACCAGATCCTTTGTTTGTGGCATCACAGCTGGTGATTGCAGGAACAATTATGATGTCACAGAGAGAGGATTGTGACTTGTGCCAGAGAAGAAAAAGCAGAATTTGCGGCAGCTCTTAAAAACACAGCTTCTGAGTTTATATGGTGGCTATTAAAAAAGAAGAGAGAAAAAGACTCCAGAAGCAGGGCAGTATCTAAGCAAAATGCGCATTTTCATAGGCATCAGGCTGGGCTCTAAGAGTGTACCTGCAAGTTCTAAAAACCAGTGTGTGTTTAAATAAAAAAGAAAAAAAATATTTTTAGTAGAGCTGCCAGCACATCACCTCTGGAAGATTAAAATCCCCTATTCTGAAAACAGCAGGAGTCTTGCCATGTGAGGCAAGACTGACACCTTCTAAAGACCCTCTGTGCCAGCCCAGGTGGCCTGAAACAGCCTCTCTGCAAAACCTACCGCGGGCACCCTTCATCAAAGATGTTAACAATATTTTGCTGAGAACCAAGCTCTCACCCAGTGCTTTTTTTGCAGAGGTGTCTATAGTGGCAAGAGTTAGAAACAAACAAGCTCTGCTTAGCAGTGTCCTTTGACTCCTAGAATCAGATCCTTGAGCTATCCCACAGAGGCTTCAGAGAGGTGACTTGTGCTGATGCTTTGGCAAGTGCTGTACGGTCCCTTCACTCTTTCAGTTCACAGAACAGATAGTCATGTAAGTTTTCTTCTCCCTTTTCTCTCTAAAGGGAACCACAGGATTTGAAGCACAAATTGATAAGTGCTTGGAACTTGCAGAATACCTATACAATAAAATCAAGAACAGAGAAGGGTATGAAATGGTGTTTGATGGAAAGGTATGTATTGCAACTGCTTTTTTCCCTGTTGGTCAATAGCACTTGCCTTAGTCATCTATTGGGATGCTACCAACAGGTCAAATCAAACAGTACAAGACAGAAAGCAGTGACCCCTGTAACAAAACCCGTTGTACTGTTATCTCTTGTCCTCATGGAATCCATGGAGAAGGGAGATGAGGCAGCTGTGTGTAAGTTTTCAGTTTGCTCAGTTTCACCCCACTGAAAATAAACACTGACATCTCAGGCTAGCAGCACACACACACACTTAGAACCAGCTCTTGAATAATAAACAACACTTGTGGCTTCATAGTCTGTTGAGTGGAGGTTACAGTGCCTCACACAGCTCTGAAAGGATGGTTGTGCAAAGCGCTTTCATCATCATTCTCAGGTGGGCAGTCACAGGGGATCTGCAGGGACCGGGGGTGACCTGGAGGGACTGTCTACACTGCAGTCCCTGATGCAATGGGGTGAAGCACAGTGGGGCAGGGGCTCAGGAGACCAGCCAGCTCATGTGGTAGAGGTGACACCACCATGTGCAGTGCTGTTTCTGTGGAGGGACTCCAGCTGACATGGGACCCCTGAGTGCCAAGTTCTCAGCTGGAGCACAGTGCCCAGGGCAAGGCAGTGCAGCCTGGGTTGTGTGGCAGTACCTCTGAGGTGCACCAGACTGTCTCTTTGTGGGTAACCTTCTCCAGCTGGGGTGGCTGGGGACAGGTGTGGTAGAAACCTCTGTTACAAAGTTTAACCGGTGTTTTGCCTGTGAAAGAGAAAAAGAAGATCTCATTTTAGCTTTTTTCCTCCCATGTGTCATGGCTTTTGCTGTCTGTACTTGCCCTCTAAAGTTTAGTCTCAGAACGTTCCTCACTTGTATCAACCACTTAGTGTGTGCCTAAAGTGCTCTGCAAAACAAGGGTAAGCATCACTGTGTGTTTTTTCAGACAGAGATCACAGGCTCATACCTACATGCCACTATGTGATTTGTTGCCCCCCCCCCCCATCATCACTGAATTTGGTCCACTGCATCTGATGATGAATGAAGGAACTGGTAACAGTAGGAGCTTCTGTAAATCACATTTTTAGCATCTAACACAGAGGAAAACAGGAAGTCAGGCAACTGTTGGGAGGTTGCAAAACTACACAAAATGTCAACTAGTTTGTTCTTTATGCCTTTTTACTTGGTGCTGCCGAATAAGTTAAACTAGCTAAGTCACTGTGGTACATGCATATTAATACAGCAGCTAGATGAATTAAACTGAGAAGTAATAAATTTAATTAGATGTAAGAAAATCTTAGACTGTCTAATGCACCACCTGTGACTCCTGTTTACAGAACCAGATTCTATATTTTTCTGTCATATAATAAAAGTAAATGACATCAGCCTCACCTCTAAATTATCTGTAATAGACATGATGTCTTCAGCCTCTGGAGGGGACAGCACCTCCAAAATCTAGATGCCTCTCATTAGGGCATAAATATATTTGCACAGCTGGATGATGTGTTTCCGCATCTTACACCCTGGGAATAAATTGCCTAAAATTATCTTTCCTGCATTAGTAATGATGATGACTCTCAGCGGACCACAATAATGAAAATCATTGACTGCTGTCACAATATGATATATGAGAGGGAGGGAAGGCATGAACTTAATTGCAATTGAGATATTATGAGCCTTTCTTACAGTGTAAACCATTATTATTCTATGTTTAGCCTCAGCACACAAATGTCTGCTTCTGGTATATACCTCCCAGCTTGCGCGGTATGGAAGACAATGAAGAAAGAATGAGCCGCCTTATGAAGGTAAGCAGCATCCTCCCGGGCATCATGCAGTGAGCGGTGAAACCTTGCAGGCAGGCAATCCCAAAAATGATCTCCCAGAGCAAGGTTACCTTGTGATATTCTGGCAAATGACACCTCTGTGGTCATAAGCTAGAAAAGAGTAGATTTGGGTTAGACATTAGGGTAAAAAAAGTTCTTTAATATGAGGGTGATAGAACACTGGAATAGGTTGCCCAGGGAGGTGGTGGAGGCCCCATCCCTGGAGACATTCAAGGCCAGGCTTGATGAGGCTCTGAGCAGCCTGACCTAGTTGGAGATGTCCCTGCTTATTGCAGGGGGGTTGGACAAGATGACCTTCAGAGGTCCCTTCCAACCCAACACATTCTATGATTCTATGATTTATTTTACTGCAAGTCAGTCTGGCACCACCTTAGTCTGGTCTCCCCAGGTTGGTATTCCTTGGGTTTGCCCCATCTCCAGAGCACTTATTTAGTCTGTGTATATTTACTGAAGTTACTGTGAACTGCAATTGCTAAACCCAGCAACTGCAACAAAACCTCAGTAATACCGTGGCATTCTGGCATATGAAAAAAAGATGGAAAAGGATTGTAACAATATGTTTTGAGCACTACAAAAAACAGCTACCGTGTCCCTGTCAGGGGAGGAAATTCTGCGGTGATTTTAAGACAAAGAAATGGGATAAACCCAGCATTTTTTCAATGAGACTTTTATTTCTTAATGGAGGTTAATGTTGTTATCAATATCAGATGTAATTTAATTTAAATGCTTCTTGTAGCTCTTCATCTTTAAAAAAAAAAAAAACAAAAAAACAAACCAAAAAAAACCCCACACTTTTTGTTGTAAGAATGATGATGGTAATAGTGAGTATAATGATAATAATAATCATCATCCCCTTGCTCGTTGTTATGCTGCAGGTGGCACCAGTGATAAAAGCCAGGATGATGGAGTATGGCACAACCATGGTGAGCTATCAACCCCTGGGAGACAAAGTGAACTTCTTCCGGATGGTCATCTCAAACCCTGCAGCAACTCACCAAGACATCGATTTCCTGATTGATGAAATAGAACGCCTGGGACAAGATTTATAATAACTGGGTGTGAAAGTCTGTTCCTGGACCTCTAAGTAGACAATTAAGTTGTCAAAAACTGTGCGAATGTATTTGTAGTTTGTTCCAAAGTAAATCTATTTCTATATTGTGGCGTTGGAGTAGTGTACAGTTTAAAATCAAGAAACATGGCTCCTTTAAAGTCCTTTCCCGAGTTTTAGAATACCTCCTTAATAATTAGCTGCACAAAAAGCTCCATTGAAACAAATAAGGAAGAATAGAAGATATTTAAAATTTTATCCCCAGGTTTAACACAGTAACTACTTTAAATTAAAAGAGATCACACTCAATGATGCCAAATTTGCCCAAAATGATGACAAAATCAAATTGGAGGGAGTGGGAGGGGGCGGTGAGAAGCAGCGTATACAAGCTGTGTGTTCAAAAGCAAAAATATTTTGCCTTTTTCGTAGTACTAGAACAGAATTTCTAATTTACCTATAGCAACAATTCAAATGTATTTAAATAGGTATAGTTTTACAAAGGGAAATATATATATAAAAAAAATCCTATTTTGTAAACTATATATTTTTATTTTGTATGGGTTATAAAACTGCAAGGACAGAAGCTGAAAATTAACTAGGATTCTTTTTATTTTGATGGAGGTGCCTCAAATATTTATTATTGCTTATTTGAAAGTATAAGCCCACACACTACATTCCTTAGAGGTACCAGTACCTCATTGCTCCATGTCATATGGATTGTACATCTCAAGGGTTGATTACTGAAAAACCTCAAGAGTACTGCAGCTCTTAAAACCACTTAATAAGATCAATTACGGTACAACAATAGGATACTATTATTCCTAATTATGTTTCCCACTTGGCCTAACTAAGCAGACGCACAATCAATACACAGTGCTAACCAAGACTGAAATAAGGTTGTATTTGGATGATTTCTGTGGTAAAAAAGCCTATCCAAAAAGAAGTCACATGCCTGAATAAATGCTTCTCTCATAACCATGTCTGCTATGAGCAGTCCAAAACTACACTGAAACATGGAGTTGACTGAAGTTCTTACTAAGTTAGCATGAAACCTCACAGCTACATTAAGAGGGTAAAGACTTATTACAGATGTACAGCTCTACAAGCCAAGGCCTAAATTGAATGTGACTAACCTGAGTGACAGGAATTGGGTCTAAGTAACAAACTGCATTGTCAAAGGTTTCTCCCACTGCTGGACTCCATCCTTGTCTGCAATGGCTTTTGAAATTGCAGAAAAAAATTGAGATAAGGCTACATCTGCCTAAAACAGCCCACATGGAGCCTCACAGCCTTTTTAGAAACCACAGGCATAGCTCTTGCAGAATTTGTGTGCTGCATCATTCCTTAACATTAGAGGTGACTCTGGCATGGAAACAAATTTATCCTCTTTCCCCCTAACATCTGGAAGTGTTGGTAAGAGTTCTGCAGCTTGGGCCTGTCTATTTATAACCCTACTGAAGTTTTGGTTTTAACTTTGCCTAAATGGACAACTTTTGTTTGTAAAGCAATATTGTTTTGCGGTCTCTAAAATACTTGAAGAGAAGAAGGAAAAAGTGCAATGTGGTTTTAATTTCATCTAAAATAAATAAACGGAGTATTGATTCAATGTAATATCACGAGGACATGAAGTAACAGGAAATAAATTGTGTCTGTAATTGTGTTGCCTTTATTATATTGATAGTACTGTTTTGTCACCTCAGATTGAGGCTGTGCACTTTAGATTTAAACTGTACAATGTTGCAAATCAACATGTGTTGCTGTATAAGCTTGTACAATATATTATTGATATGTCATTATTTGTGTGGTAGTAGTATTGACTCTTGATATTGTAAGAACTTGATTCACACCGGTCCCTCTACTATATCTTTGCTTGGTATTAACCTCTCCTCGTCAGCTTTTGGGCAGACCTCTAACCTCACTTCAGTGGATTTCCATTGCTACCTGCGATGCATAGTGGTGCAAATCAAGCTATAGGTGAGATACCAATTCTGTCAGGAAGGACTTCAATGGGACCTTTGCTAGACGTGTTAAAATCAGCAGACTAATCACTGAAATACTGAGTAGAGCAGCAGATCATATTCTTTTTTTCTTGTTGGGAAAAAGGCAAGCAAAGAGCTTAAAAAATAAAAACAGTACAGGGACAATGATGAAAGTGATCAGTAGCCTGGTTACATCTTGCATGTGCAATCCCGTTTTAAAGTGCTAAGTGCAAACAACGTATTTATTAGCTGTATGTGCCAACCCAAGGTTTACATTTGATTTTCCAGAAGAACCAGCATTTTTTTTTTCCCCACGTTACTGTGCTTATTGCAGCCAAGAAAGAGCGGCATAGCAATCTGTTCTTGTGTTTGACCAAAGTATCTTATCTGTGGTGTTGATCTAAATCCAAATAAAAGTGTAAAACATGACTCTGTTTCTTTTCATTAGCAGCACTGATGGGCACTCCGAGCATTTATCACTTGTGCCATTTCGGAGTAAGGCCCCAATAAAGAGAATGTTTAATTGTAACTTTCTGTGTCTCTGCTGGATTTTTTCATGACAAGATGCATTCTGCTAATTATTTTAATGTAAAAAAAAATAATAATTCATCACCAGCCCCTTTTTGAGTTGATAATCAGCAGCAGTATACAAGTGTAAATCTGCCATCTGGCATTACTTTACCTTATCTTTACAAGGCAGATTTAGTTGCTTTATTCTCCTCAGACAGGCTCAACAGTTTTTTATGTTTTGCTTTGTCTTTTTATTCCATGAGCACTTTTCCCTAAATTAACCATTAGACTCTAATCACCCTCCAGCACAGCAGTCAGGGCACTTTACAGGACAACACAGACTATATGACAGCACCAATATAAAAGGGTCATGAAGTAAAAAACACAAAACAACTGATACAAAAATTAAGATTTTAATCCTTGTGTCTCCCCTGGCCCAAGGCCTCATTCCTTCAAAATCTGCCACCTGTCTGCTCTATTTTCCTTCCACCCACTCAAGCGCTGCCCAGCATGATGCCAGCAGCAGAGAAAGAAAACAAAATGATGCCATCAAAGCAGCAGTGGTCTGCAAGCTTATGTTTGAAATGAGATTTTCTGTATCATTTCTGTAAGTCTGCAGCAGAATTTGAGATGAATGCCTATGCCAAGTACCAGCACAGACGTCCGTAAGGAAATAGGGAAAAGATATTTTCCTTACCCTGATGAAGCTCTTGATTTGGCCCTGGGAAGGGGGCGCTGGTTTAGTATTTTAGTGCTCCTAGGGGAGTGCATGAAGTTTGGGCTCTGCTCTAAACTTAGTGCACTTAGAGCTGCATGGAGTGTCCCTGAGAGATGGGACTGGAATGAATTTGACCAATCGAGTTGAGCCCAGAGTCCTGGCTGTGCTCAAGGAAGGCAAAATAAAATTGCCAAGCAAGAGGGAGCTGACACATCAGCCTGAGAGACTGTTTTCCACAAAGGCTGGTTCCTTTGGCATTCTCCTAAGAGAAAAAAGCTCTGGTGTGCTATTTCTCTGCTCCTTACCACAAAAGCCCCAAAAGAGCACCCTGCACAAGGAGAATCGTGCATCTAAATGAGGAGATTACTTAATTTATCTGGTTGCAGCAGTATACCAGTGGGGAGATCTCTCGTCTGCAACTGGCAGGTTACTGTGCTGCTGTAAAGTCTCATGAAGCTCTCAGGAGCCATTGCCCCCACCTATCTGCACCAGTCCCCTGCCCCTTCTCATGCCTTTCTTCCTTCTTCCCCCTTTCATAGAATCATAGAATGTTAGGCATTGCAAGGGACCTCTGGAGATCACCAAGTCCAACCCCTGTGCCAGAGCAGGATCACCCAGGGCAGGCCACACAGGAACAGATCCAGGTGGGTCTTGAAAGTCTCTAGAGAAAGAGACTCCACAACCTCTCTGGGCAGCCTGTTCCAGGCTCTGTCACTCTCACAGTAAAGAAGTTTTCCTCATACTGAGGTGGAACTTCATGTGTTCCATTTTGTGACCATTGCCCCTCATACTATCACAGTATGTATGTAAGCATCTTAACCATCTTCATAACTTGACAGGACCTTTCTTTTTTCTAAAGAGATTATGATTGCATTGAAATGCAGCCTACAAATTCAATTAAAACCCCACCACAGTAAGACTGGGATCTTCAATCAAGGAAGTGGCCTTGATAGGGGTGGCTCTATTCCAAGCTAACTCCACAAGAAGCACAGTACCAACGGGTGAACCCATTCTGTAGCTGATCTGCTGCAAAAGGAGGCAGACCACCAAGGAAGAGCTCTGCAGGGAGGCCTTAAAACCTGTCTGGAGCCAAACCAATTGACTCACAACCACAATCCACTACGTATAATGCTCTCGCTAAATTGTTTTGTAGTTCACTTCCTAAACCTGGGTTTAATAAAATACAATTTAGTAAAGCTGAGATAAACCTGCATGAAGAGAGCAAAGGCTTTTTTCTCAAGGCACAGAAAAGTCACAAGTGAAGCAAGGATGGAAGCCTCCAGTTCTTTCACTACTCTGCAACAGCTGTCCCTGTGCATGTTCTTAGTCCAGAGATAAACTCTGTGAAGCAGAGACTGGCTGAACAAGCAAACCTAATAGTGACTGTATAAGGCCTCAATGCAGCACTGACACTGGTGTGGTATCCTCTGGGATTTTACTCTCTGGTGCATAATTTTATTCAGAGACACAACCATCCCGCTACTGAAGGTATCCAATCTTGCCTAAATGGATGCTGTGTTAGGAGATGAACAGTGTGAAACTGTATCGTGTCAATAAAGTACAGCAAAATATTTTCCTGCTGCTGCCCATGTACTACACAGAACAAGGAAACAAATCCAGCTATTGAAACAGCTCTTACAGGCACCATCCAGTGCCAGCAGAACTGCAGACTGAGAACTGTATCTGCACCAAAGCAAGTCACTTATCAAATGACATAAACCCTGTGGGGTTTTTCTTGTTGATGATCATCACTTGGGGAAGGAGGAGAACATAAAAACCAGTACATAATTTTGAAGTCCATGGCTATAAAGAACAGCAAGACAAGATGCAAAAATGATTTCTTGATATGATATTTGCCTTAATACTCAGTAGTTAATATCTGCTGGGGGTGGGGGTTAATGCAGAAACAACAGCGTAGGTGCGCTCTCCTGGAGCTTTTGCAAGTTCTCAGCCCTAGGGCCATGTTGGTCAGAGCATGTGAGCAGCTGAAGGGCAGAGAAGAGGCAGGAAAAGTTCTAAGCCCAGCTAGACTGACAACACAGGATGGACCACCCAAAGACAGGGCTGATGAGGTGGTTGGGTCTCAATGATTTTGGCTACTCATGAATGCCACTTTCTCTGCTGCAGATGGCCTCCAGGAAGGACACAGAGAAGCCCTCACCTACCCTACAGCCCATGGCTCAAAGAAAGACAGGTTTAAATACCAAGTTAGTTGTATTAAGGAAGGAATAAAGCAAGGCAGAGTTCAAGGAAATGTGTATCTTTTATCTGAATTAGCCAGGCTACCTGCCAAATAGAAAATCATTCTAGGTAGAAAGCAAGCCCTGTAGAAAGCCACAGGAAACTGTCTTTAATGTGCTAATGTCTTAGACTTATAATGTCTGAACTACCAGCTTTCTACCTGACCAGCCTAACTAAAGGGAGTAATTCAGCCATTAAGGGAAAGTCAAGTGCTGCAGAGTTGGAAGAATTACAGCCCTGTCTTTGCTCTTCACTGAGCCCATAGAAGAGCTGCAGGTCGTGGCATTGTTCATTATAGCACTGTAGGATGCAGATGTATAGAATAGATTTTATGCTGTACTTTGGAGCAAGACATTGGGGCTGAAGGTAGAGTCAGGGAAAAGGAATATGTGTCTCTTTTTGTATTAGAATAAAAGCTTATGTACATTGCTGCTGAAATTCTTGCATTATAAAATTCTTGCATTAAAATCTGTTCTATAAATTCACCCTGCATGAAGAGAGCAAAGGCTTTTTTCTCAAGGCACAGAAAAGTCACAAGTGAAGCAAGGATGGAAGCCTCCAGTTCTTTCACTACTCAGCTACAGCTGCCCCTGTGTATGTTCTTAGTCCAACTGATGCATGCTCCTGAGTCTTCTGATTCAGATACCTAACTTCTGTGATGTGAACCTGGATTGCTTAATCCCAGTCCTCTAGACTACTGTTTCAGCCTGTGACCTGTAAAACCCCTATATGGGATAACTTCCCAGAGGTCTGTGAGCAATAACTATTGCAGTATGTGCTCACTTGCTCTACTACTACTACTCCTCCTACTCCACCTCCTCTATTCTAGGTGAAATTTAGGGGTCTTCACCTTCCACAGAAAGATGTTAGAGGCTCATGACTCAAAAGAGCATAAGAATCACACAACTAGGCAACGTTTCTTTCTAAAACACTTCATTTTGCATTACAAGTAACAGCGTCTAGCGTACTACTGGCATCTGACCTGCACTGGGCACTACAGTCATGCAAGATTTTCATTATAGAACAGCTGAAAGATTTGTTCTGCACAACACGCATTAAACTAACATACAGGGCATGGAGTGTAAGAATATATAAGTAGAATATATAAGGTATACATAATTTGCCCTAATACCCCAGAAATCTTTAATATTTTGTATAATCATGTATCAGTAAATTTCCATTTTCTCACACTTCTGCACTGCCTGCAAGATGGACTGGCCTAGATGTGGCCTGCCCTGGGTGATCCTGCTCTGGCAGGGGGGTTGGACTCGATGATATCCAGAGGTACCTTCTAATCCCTACCATTCTGTGATTCTATGATTCTATTTTCCTACCCATCTTCCTCTGTCCTGGTAATGAAAGCGGTTCTGGAAGAAAGAACAGATGTTTGGGACTTCATGTAAACATGCTTTTCTGCTCTGAGAAACTGAAAGGAAATGGCTTGTGTTAAGATAGCTGCAGATTGCAGCTGTTCAGAGACAGTCTATAAAGAGTGATGAGGCAGTGTGGCTGAGGATGGCGCACACCCTGGGACTGCCCAGCAGAGCTGCCCAGGTGCTCCTGTGCTAAGAAGCAATGCCCACTATGGGAAGCAACTTACCAACAGTCCCTGCCAAACATCTTACTCTGCTAAAGTGAATCCAGCTAATTTCCCCATTCGGATGAACCACTGCTGTTTGTATTACATGGGCAACCAGCTGAAGCCCAAGCCTTGCAGCAGTAAAAACTCAGCTCAAGATCTGAAAGCATGTAAGAGATTTGGTGCACAGAGCTTGTCTCAGGACTTGGTCTCACGTGATGATCTTTCTCTTTCACCAGTCTTTACCTCCGATCAGGTGAGACTGTGGAAATAAAATATGAAACTTTCCGGCAATTCTCTGTTTGGATTCATCTTTCAATGAACTTCACTTTAGGACACAGGTATTCAGAGCTGCTCTGTTTCCTTTCACTGGTTCCTGGATGCATTACTTACACCAGCATATTCAATAAAGCCTGCTGGCTGAAGAAAGCTCAGAGAAACCAGGACAACACCTCCTCACAAAGTCTGCAAAGAGGATTCCCAGAGATGGGGCCAATAAAGCTGCCTTTCCTAGGGGAGGTGGGATAGTACACCTTCCTCCTGCAGTGGACACAGAGGTGCATCCTGGGAGTAGAACACATCTAGATGAGTTATGAATACTCTGCAACATGTTTATTTCCACACACCTTCCCCATACCCTACTCTATGGCTCGTGCACCAGTAGTTTGGACTGCAACTGCAGACAAAGCTGTCTCTATTAAATTTGAAAAACTGAAAATTCAACTGTATTAATAGTGATACTAATGAGAGCTGGTGAAGATGTTATTAAGAAAATGCAGAGTGCCTTAAGTAGGGTCCTACTGCTCAGTATGATTCCTGACAGTTCTGAATAGCCACTTCCATAGAAATTTTTAGACAGTAAGATTATCATTGCATTATTTTCTGTAATAACTTTGGATTAAAATATACTTGTTTCCTGTCTGCAGTCTACAGACTCACTAAGCTGCCTTGGGAATTAGTATCCAACAGGCAAATGACAAATGGCAGGGTTATGAAATAGTACAAGTGCCTCCATATTTCACTCTGTCCTTTTACCTTCAATACAAAGAGGTTGTGATACTGCTTACTACAGGGATGTTTTCCATGCTTAATCAGCAATCTATTTACATCTCATACTTACTAAAATTTCAGTAGATGTCAGTAGCTGAAAGAAATAATCACATTAAAGTGAAATACAAAATAGATACTATTAATGGTAATGCTCAAAAATGTCAGCTGATGCTCACACTTTACTTAGTGTCTTGTTTGTCCATAATACAGTTCAATTTGTGTTGATTCGTTTCTCCCTTTGCCATTTCTCTTAATTCACAGTGTCATGTTTTTATGAGCTGTGCTGCAGGAATATCTACAAGCAAAGCACGTATTGTTGATGTGACACTGGCAAGCCAAGAGGAATGCACGGATCATCTCACTACTTTGCCATTGCTTCTGAAACAGTCTGCTTTTTATTTACCACTGTGATAGACTTTGTCTTCTACAGATGACAATTTGCAATCACTTTTCTCCTTTTCTTCGGTTAGTTCAGCTACAGTCATTATGAAAAAAGAGATAAAAATAATCAAACTCAAAAAACCTTCCAGTGATTGGATCTGATTGTAGATGCCTCAATTGCAATGCAGCTGAAATTACTGATGTATTACAGTTCTTGAAAGCAATTTTCTTGCAGTAACTCTGGTAGGAATCTTGAATAAATTGTAGCTATTGATCACTAGCCTTGATATTTCCCACACAGAAAGTCTGGCTCTTTGTTCACATTGTAGGCAGCCTCACTTGCTTCCAGGCTTGTTTTTAGAGTGAACCTACTAATAATCCTTTTCTATGGGAAATGGGGCATATTTGACAGGTTAGGTCACCACAGAGTCTGATCCAAGCAGACAGCATAAATGCAGACTGCACCAAGTTTGACTCTGCATCACAGAAGATGTTGCAGTTTCAGAAATATTCTTATTTTCTCTTGAGTACACAAAAAATACTGTAGTATCATGCATAAAGAGATCATTCTGCAGTCTGTAACAGTCCTCTCAGAACTTATAGAATCATAGACTCATTTTGGTCGGAAAAAACATTTAAAATCATTGAATCCAACCATAAACCTTAGACTGCCAAGTCCACCATTAAACCATGTCCCTAAGCACCACATCTATATCTCTTTCAAGAAGTTTTAAGGCACATGGAGGACAGGGAGGTGATTTGAGATAGCCAGCATAGCTTCACCAAGGGCAAGCCCTGCCTGTCAAACCTGATGACCTTCTATGATGGAGTGACTACATCAGCGGACAAGGGAAAAGCTACAGATGTCATCTATCTGGACATTTGTAAGGCCTTTGACACAGTCCCCCCAACATCTTTCTCTCCAAACTGGAGAGGTAGTGATTTGATGGGTAGACTGTTAGGTGGATAAGTAATTGGCTGGATGGTCAGACCCAGAGGGTAGTGGTCAATGGCTCGATGTTCAGATGGAAATTGGTGGCCTCCCTCAGGGGTCCGTACTGGAACCAGTGCTGTTTAGTATCTTCGCCAATTAATATTTTCGCCAATATCTTCAACAGTGGAATCGAGTGCACTGTCACCAGTGCAGCTGACACCAAGCTGAGTGGTTGGATTGATACACCAGAGGGATATGTCATTCAGAGGGACCTGGAGAAGCTTGCGAAGTGGGCCTGTGTGAACCTCATGAGGTTCAAAAAGTTCAAGTGCAAGGTCCTGCACCTGGGTTGGGGAACTCCTCAGTATCAGTATAGGCTGGGATGTGAAAGGATTGAAGTCCCTGCAGAGAAGGACTTGGGGGTACTGGTGAATGAAAATCTGGACGTGAGCCAGCAATGTTCATTCACAGCCCAAAAGGACAACCGTATCATGGGCTGCATCAAAAGAAGCGGGGCCAGCAGGTCAAATGAAGTGATTCTCCCCTTCTGCCTTGCTCTGGTGAGACCCCACCTGCAGTGGTGAGTCCAGCTCTGGAGTCCTTAGCACAAGAAAGACAGGGACCTGTTGAAGGAGGGCCACAAAAATTATTCTAGGGCTGGAACACCTCTCCTATGAGGAAAGGCTGAGAGTGTTGTGGGTTTTCAGCCTGGAGAAGAGAAGAAATGGGAAATTACTTGTTCTCATGGATAGCAATAGCCCCTCTGCAAGGCTCACACTGATAGACCAGCTTTTATGAGACTGCTGTGCTGCTGATTGAGGGAGACCTCAAGAGTGGCTGTGTTCTGTTACCTAGTGTGTGAATATTTAGAGCAGAGAAGAAGGGACAGCATTTTAGAGCAATGCCATGAACAGCTCTCTTCTCTGTGCTTTTCTGCTTTCTAGCCCAACTAAGGCTCCCTGCTCCCTTTGTTCTTAGAAGAGGAAGCTAATGGTACCCAAGCACTTCTCACCCCTGAGAAAACTCACCCTGTCACAGGACCTTGATTCACACGTAGCATGCGCTGGTCTCTGTCCTGCAGCGATTGCAGCACCTCTCCACCCAGCAAGTATTCCAGCACCTTGTTTCTTTGTTGTCTTTTGTTCCTTCTGTAGGAAGATGTATACAGTCATTGTCTCCAGGATTTAGCTTAGCACCATAAAAGAACCCAGTAGAAACAACTGTGTTCTTAGCTGCCTTATACAGTAAGTCCCAGTGAGGAGGCAAAGGTCTCTGTTACTGCTTCAGCTGATATAACCCTACCTCGAGGTCCTTATTGTCCACAGTAGTTACATAAGCAGAAATTTAGAAAACTATGGCTAGATCCTCATTTCTGGCCACCAGTTCCTAGTTTCAGTGCCCAGGACCATGCATGAGCTGTTGGCTGTAGTTACCCATGATCCTTTGCTGTATTACTACACAGTCATTGCATGTGAACTATCTCAAAATTGATTCCCGTGAAGGATTGCTATAGGAAGAGAAACAAACAGCGGACAAAATAGGCAGAATATCAATAAAGGCTCACAGAGGAAGAGGTTTCTCCTCTCATTCAGTGGTTTGGTGGTTGGGACCTTCAAAAACAACACCATGAGGTCTCAGGTACAAACTCTAATTTTGTCTAATGAGACCTGAATCCACACCAGCACATGCCAATAAAGTGCTCATTGGTGCTTACAGGGGCAAGAAATGCTCTTAATCCCTTCTGCTGGCATGTGGTCTGGATGAAGCTGTGATGGGTTTGGTACAAAACTGGTTAATAAATGTGCCCAGAGCATTTTCTGTAGGTCACAGAGAGAGTGGCTCTGCAAGAGTCTATCCCAGACATGATTTTGTTCAGCTTCTCGCTAATGACTTGGGCAGTGAAATACAGACTATGTCTATCGAGTACCTAGATGGTATGGTGCAAGGAGTGCAGAAGTCTGGGAAGAACAGAAGAAGGGCAACAGCCAAATTCAAATCAATCTTGACAACATGGAAAAATAGTCTGAAAAAATAGATTAAAGCTCAGTAAAGGCAAGTGAAGGGTGTCACTTCAAGCAGGACTAATCACAGTCATAGACTGAGGGGGGTGGGTTATGC
Source organism: Ceryle rudis (assembly GCA_033439905.1). Taxonomy (NCBI): domain Eukaryota; kingdom Metazoa; phylum Chordata; class Aves; order Coraciiformes; family Cerylidae; genus Ceryle; species Ceryle rudis. Next base: position 48,647 of record JAAGNO010017022.1, on the reverse strand, counting down.
AGCAGCCTTTCAAAAAAAATGGGGTTCAATTATTAGTGAACAATGTCCTATCAGAGAGAAAAGGGATGGAGTCATTGTGGAATATGAGCGGGAAAACAGCTTGCACCACAGACTGAGTCATCCCTTTGATCTGGTCACCAGTGATGACTGGTACAGCCTCAATGGGGACATAACACTCTGTTTTATGTATCACACTTTCAGGAAGACATTAAGATGACAGCAACAATTATTATTAGCAATCTGAAAACATACAGTCTTCAAGGAAATATTGAAAGTTGAACTGTCTGCCTAAAAAACATGTCAAAAATTATGATGAATGTCCGCTAATATCTAGAAGTTTGATAAAGAGGGGAAGGGATTTTTTATTTTTTTTCTCAGTAGTCATGAAGGCTCATCAAGAAATAATGTGGTCAAACTCCAGCAGAAATGATTCAATTCAATATTAGAAATAGTTTTCCAGTGGTAAAAGTAATAAAGCCTCAAAACAGCTTACCTTGGGAGACAACCGGTTGCTGGAGGTCTTCAGAACAGGGTGGACAAATGTTAAGTGAGGAACAGCTGATCCTGCTTTGAACAGAGGGAAGGACCAGGGACCTTCTTTAAGTCCTTCCTGCTGTATTTCTCTGTGACTGAAGGCAGCAGCCCTGGGTTCATCTGTGACTACCTGAAACTCCTTTCAGTGACACTTTTCAAGACCCTGTCAGTGCTGGGGATCAGTGTGAAGTTAATTTCTAGAAAACCCACTGCAGCAAGAGAGCTGTAGACATCCCAGGCAATCAATGTCATAACAGATGGAAGGAACTGTCCTGATTATCTTCCTTTGGCAAAGGCAGTGACCTTCTGAACTGCCAGCTTCCCAGACTGCTGCTACCCTATGTTAATCACACAGTTAGTTGTCTCCTCCTGAATCATTAATTGTTGCAAAACACAGCAGAAAATTCCTAAAAAAAAGATTACCAAATCTAAGTACAGTGAAAGAGATCAGAGCAAGAAATCCAGATTGCACTTTTGACTGGATTTTGAAGATAACAAAGTAAAAGCAGAAAAAGAGAGAGAAGGGGGTGAGTTCAGATGAACTCCCACCAGCTCTGCTGGAGGAACAGCCTGGGTGCTCATCTTGACACCTTTAAAACCAGGACAGGGGAACGAACTCAGTGTTCTGTGTTTGTTTCAAATTTGTCAGCTTGTTTTGCCTATGTATTCCCACCACACTATGTGCTGGCACATTAATCATTTGTTTACATAGATATTACAAGATTTTAAGAGGATAAAACAGGATGTGGAGCTGCCAGCCCTTCTACACCAAGCTGTGCCACCAGGGCATGGAGAGGGAGAAGGGGGGAGGGGTGTAGAATCAAGGTGGCTGGACAGGGTGTGCAAGTTCCCTTGGGGCTGGAGAAGGGGGACAACTGCTGATGCTGCACATTGCAGGACAGTCCTAGTCTAGTCCTGGATGAAATACAGAAGCCAGATCTGGCTGGTGACTACTCTTTAATTCATCTTTCCAGCTGGGTGATCTTGGATGCTCTCTCTCTCACCCTGCCTCGCCTTGAAAATTAACCCAGTGCAGTGGTGAACAGGTGATAAAATATCCCTGCAGCCTTAGTTACTGACAGATATGTGTTGGAGGAAGGTAGCTGTAAATTCCGCTCCTCTACACCCACTCAAGCTGAGTTTGATCCTCCCCCTGCCCAAGTCTGTGGCAAAATTCCCGCTGACTGCAAATAGACTTGGACCAAGTTTATGAGCCACATAATTTACGGGATGTCTTCACTGCCTGAACTAATGTCCGTCTGTTCCAGTAGCATTTACGACACCTAACAAATCGTCTGAGCCCAGGGGCTAGGCAGGGCCTGACAGGCAAGCGCCAAATGGTAATCTGGATTGTCCCTGCTGCTGCAAAGCACCTCTTCAGACATGGCCATTTCTCAAGAAACCTTCCCACACTTTCTCTTCACCTCTCAGCTTGGGTGTCACCCAAGCAAGGGCGTGCCTTTAGGATCAGCTGGAGGAAGCAGCTAATCACCCACCCTTGCATTGCCTCATCAGGTCCTCACGCCTCATGGTAGGCAGTGGCCAGGAATGGGTGTTCTTCTGCTTTCTAGACAGTTAAGGTGTTGCCAAACCGTTACAAATGTCTACAGGATTTAAAAAACAAAACAAAAAACAAAACAAAAACAAAACCCCGCAAACAACCAAACCAAACAAACAAAACAAAACAAAACAAACAACAAATTGGTTCCTGACCTGCACATATTTTTGGAGGTAAATATTCAGTCTGTATGCATGACAGAATTAAAACAGGCACCAGAAACTGGGGAACAGCTACTATACTCTGTAGATCCAACTAAGAAATCATATTTACCTTAAAAACCTAAAGAAAGAAAAGTCAAGAAATAAGAATGAAGAGACTTGGAAAAGAAATAATGGATTTTTCAGTTCAACGGTAAGAAAAAGTTTGTTTTTCAAATCTATTCAAGCTGACTTGAAATTAATTTTTATTGTGGAAACAAAAAATATATATGTAGCCCTCCACAATTTAGTTTCTTATCACCTAAACGATGTTGAAACTAATGTTGGGCTGACCACCTTTGTTCATTAGTTACAGTGATGTGAATCAGCTCTCTCTGTGTCATTTTGCCTGTGACAGGTTGGTGAGGGTAAGGCAGAGGTGTGGGGAGAAGAAGCAGTTTAAACCTGACTACCCACCAGCCACTGCACAGTGACAAGAGAGGAGTCCCAAATAGTCTGTGATAGATGTGGCTTTTCCTCGAGCACGCTCCTAGTCTGGAAACATGAGCCTTCAGTAAAACTTCCATCAAAGCAGAGTTACCTTGTGTGTAAATTCAGTCATTTCAAGTCTCATCAAGTCATAAATTTGTTTCTCACTCTTCGCAACAATTGCCTTGAAGGAGTATTTGTAGAGGCAGAGGCAGCCTGGCAGCCATCCCACATGAAACAGTGGATTTTGTGAAGCAGTGAAGCATCGTGTGACCATGCAGCCTTCCCACCATCCAGAACACTGGGTACAGGACCCAGCTCTTTGAAGCTGAAAAGGATTGAGAGAAAAATAACCAAATGCGTTGGTTAATATCAAAACTTCTTATCAGACAGTGGAAGAGATCAGAAGTAAAAGCTGAGTTGCACAGCACAGACACAACCACTGGCAGGAGACAGGGCAGCTCAGAGGGCAGCAGATGTTCTCATGGGTACTGCTGCTTGAGAATGTGTTTTTAATTGACTGTAATTTTTTCTGCTAAATGGTGAAGAGGGCAAGTGGAGGAAGATGTCTTGATTTTCTGCAGGGATCTTCCACTGCAAGTGTTTTCAAGAATGTGGCTGAAGGAGTAGAAGGAGAAAAAGCTCATATCTCATAAAAACCATGGCGATATCACATTATGCTGAGAACGCTTATTTACCAAGGAAGAAAAAAAGTCCTCCTCTCACAACTGCAGCCCATAAAGTGATTTTAAACCGTGCACTGAGACAAATGATGTCAATTTCCATGCAAGCATGTTTGCAGCGCTTGGGTGCGGAGGGAAATGAAAGGTGTTGTGTACTGGCCCTTCAGCTCTGGCAAGTGCCCTTGTTTTAGAGCTGGCCTGTTTTTCACATCGCACTAGGGCTTGCAATAGTCTCTTCACCTGGCTGAGACACCTACCACATGCCACAAAGGCCAGCAGTTGCCTTTGGTGGGGATGTCTTCCCTCTCTCTGCTCTGAAGCAGTGGAGAAACCACTGGAATCATGCCGCCTCTGCTTCTGGGCAGCATGAGAGAGCATGGGACCATTCATTTGGAGCCAGGTGCCCTATCCCAGCCATACATGTAATGGCTTCAAAAAGTCTGCCTGCAAGCAGTGTTTTCAGGGTAAAACAGCTAAGTACCAAACAGTTGTGTGGTTTGACCACTCCGGTGTGGTAATTCCAGCTTTTTTCAATTTATCTACCTAAATGCCCAAGTTCCTCATGGACAAATTTAGGTGCTTCTTCAAGGCTTCAGAAAAGGCCCCCTTGCTTCAGACTGGCAGCCAAGTTAGAGAAGAGTTACAATCATTAATTTCATACAGATGCACATAATTTGCTTTCCTGTAGCCAGGGGCAACTTATATTTGTACAGAAAGATTGAAGGTGTAGGCCTTACAGAAGGCTGGATATTTTAAACCTATAGATCAATTGCTGGTCTATGACATGGAAAATGAGTCTTTTTTATTGACTACAACAGTTTCAATTTAAAAGAGGGAAAAAGAGGTACCAAGCTAATAGCTGCCTTTTACATGAGAAATTACAATACTCTGAGCTGTGGCACCCTGGCTAAGGGATTCTTCTGCCCAGATGCCAGATGAAATCCCAGCCTTGCAGCAGTCAGCAGTAAAACTCCCATCTATTGTGAGGATTGCAGGATTTCTCTGCTATCCTTACAGCATTCTGAATTTGATCGGGTTTTCTCCATGAACGGCATGATGTTTCCAGAGTAGGTAGTTGCCTTCTACCTCACACAGCTGTCATCTGGTTGTTCTCACAAGAATCAGACCTCCTGTGAGTGGCAGGTTTGACTGCTTAATAGAAACCTGAATTTGACAGGGGAAGGGACAGAAAGCTGCTGTAGACATCAGACATCAATAACGTAGATCTCCACTGACCTAGAAGAACTGAAGGATTTATCTGACATGCTGGTACCCATGCAAGGATGCCACTAAATGTGAAAGTGACCACAATCATTAGGAAGATGGATTTCTTTCTTAGTCTCTCCTGTAATTTCTCTGTACCTTACTTGTATTCTGAAGACCTTATAATTTTTTCTCTAGTGGCTAATTTAACAACATGAAATGTTTTGTTTCGTTCTCACCTTGGATGTCATTATTTTTAAAAAGAGACAAGCTGGCCCAGGACTGCACAATAAAATCTGTAAACAGACTAATAATACACTGGTAGCAGTTGGGATACACTTTACCCTTCATGACTAGCTAGAGGGAGAAAGCTGCTGATAAAATTAAACAGCAATCTATATACAGTTACAGTGATTCCTAATTTTTTTCCTAGTTACATATTTTCATCTCAGCATTTTAATAACCAGCGTTTAGAAATGCACTAGATAAAACTTTTCCTCTCCTATTTTATGTTTCTAATGCATGAATCTGTCTCTCTCCTCAGTACCTTATTTTTATTTCATTTTTCTTTCATGTTTATACTTATATATCTTGTCTTCATGCAATTTTTACTTCCATATGTCTATAAATATAAAGTTTTTATCAATGAGACACACATCAAAGATGAGTAGCAATGTGGAATTAAATCTGCTAAGCTCTGAATAAAAAAAAAAACCTGAGTTGCACTTTGTAGCTAACTTGCTGCCTAGAAACACTTTTCTGTAGAGGGTATTTTACACAGTGCAGCTTAAAAAAGAGAAGCTCAAAGCATAGCTACTTGGACTGGTTTGGGAAAGAGTGAATCAGGGCATGAAGTCAACCTTTCACATTTCAGGCACTTAGTTGGGCACTAAGAAGGAACAGCTGGAGCACAGGAAGAGGGTTAATATTTGTAGGCACTAAGAACGAGCAGGGAGCTTCCCAGTGTTTTTTTTTTCCTCAGTCCTGCTCCAATACAAATCAAGCCTGTGAATGTTTTTTTTTAGAAGTCAAGGTAAGCAGATGTGAGGACACTGCACTGGGATGATAAGCTGATGTCTGAGTGCAACCTTATCGCCTTCTGTCAAGTCTTCTGCTGCAAGTACTATGTGCAGTGAAGCAGGGCTGGGCTGCAGCACCTCCAAGCATCCTGGCATGCCACAGAGCTGGCCATTGGGTAATGCTTTCCTCTAGAGCAAGAGAGTGAATGTTGGAAGATTATATTTTTTAAAAGTTGCTAGTGCTTTGGAGTTAACTCCAGTTCCTACAACCTGTTTAATTCAAGTGGTGGCTGAAATCCTGACCATGCTGAAAACAGAGATAAAAGTGCTGCTGGATCACACTGGAGCCCACTGGCCATCTTTGCTGCTTGCTCCCACCAGAGCTTGTTGGGTTTGATGATGCTTTTTTGTGTGCTGACAAGGCACAGTAACATAAGGGCTGCATTTTGACAGTGGGTAAGGTGGTACTCGCTCCAGACCCTGAACATTGCAAAAGGACACATTTGCCACACATCGGCAATTTGCTTTTTTAGATTTAAACTGTGAAGCCACCCTGGGCATGTACAAAGGATATAAAAGACCTGAAGCTGTAAAATTAGCTGCTTCCAAGCCGCTGCTTTCAGGCACAGTGATGGGCAGAAACTTGCAGCACAGAGGTGGGCATATTGTGGGTCCATCCTCAATGGTTAGGGGTAAGAAAGGGCTCTCAGTCATCCTCAAAAAAAAAAATAGAATGCTGATTTACTCCTCAGTGAAGTCAAAGAGAAAGAAGAATTTAAATTGTCTACGTTTGTCCAGCTCCTGGATGCCACTGTGAGTCTTTGTCCCTTATTCTGGGTGGACTGTGATTTGACAGAACAATTCTTCAACAAAAATTAAGCAAGGAGTTTGTGTTTCATCTGAATATGAGCAGAATTCATGCAATGGCTTTCAAATACTTACAGGACAATGACTATAATGTTTTCAACAAATGTTTGTTTTTCAAACAAACTCTATAGTGTTTTCAAAAGTATTTGGAAAACTTAGTGAACACAGTATACAGAAGCACTGCACTGCTGTATGAATAAACAGAAACTGGAACATTCAAAGGAGAATGAAAGGTCCTGCCTGTTCTGGAGTTTTATCTGAAGTATCCTACAGACCCTGTGGCAGTGATTACGATCTCTGTTAATTCTGCAGCATAGTTTATATTTTACCAAATTCTATAATTATAGAAGTGTTTTGAAAATGTGTCACAAATAGGTATCAGCTCTTCTCAGAGTCTGAGATATATATACACAAAATATATATGGAAGTCAAGAATTCATTAAAAAATAAAAGTGAAGTAACTCTACCAGGGTCAATGAGATGTTTTTCATTCACTATCCTAATCTGATGTTTTCTGTTAGAAGAGCTTGAGGTGGAATATGCCTGGGACATTTAAAGCAGAAAAACAGGGATCAAAATGAGATTAATTAGGATGATGAAAACCTTGAAGTACACATTACCCTGTGTTGTGTCAGCTTGTGCCTTTCTGTGTACAAAAAAGTGGGCTGTACATGTATGCCCTATCATTCAACAGCCGTTAATGATTGTTAGCGTTTGCACAAACTCCATTAAGTCAGATGCATTTCATGGCTAGTGACTCATCTGTTATTTTTCTATATCTTTATATAAATAACTTGTGAAATACTTAGAAGTATGCTATAGATGTCTTCCTCTCTATGAGTTACTTAGACTACAAAGAAATCACTACGTTTTCTAAGCATGAGTTGAGAGAACAAGGATTATTTGCATAATGGAAGAATTTTACATGTTGTTAGTCTAGCTGCTGCTGTAAGAGTTGTAGCTTAAAGAAAAGAAACACAGCTGCATTTAGTCATAAAGTTTAGTAAACAAGAGACCTTACTACAGAGATGCAATGACAAAAAAAAAAAAAAGGTAGTTTTGACAACCTCTCGGCTCTAAAATTCTGAAAAAAACCATGTGGTTCAGTTCTTAAATGGTGGTTTTAAACTTACTGTAGTCTTCTGTAAAGCCAGTGAAGACAAGGATATTTCTGAAGTGGTCATAAATTAGTTTGCAGAAGCATAAGAAATTATATAAGGATTTGGCTGCATATGTAGTTGTGAATGGAAACTATTGTGTTAGTCCAGTTCTAGTATGGGAAATTACTTTCTCAGACATACTATTGTTTTTTTTAATAGATTTCAGGTTGTTTAGTCTGCTTTGTAAACTAAACTGTAGAGAACCAATGCACAAGAAATATTTATTACCTGATTCATCCCTTATTTTACAACAAAAGGCTACTGTATTTTTTTTTTCTCTGTCTTATCTAGATAAAGAGCCAGAGCAAAATCTGCTTTCAACACTCAACACTTGTGTAATCATGTGGCCATTAGTGTATTCAGATGGACACTTATTAACCACAATTATCTAATGAGAACAGATACTCTATGCATGTAATTGGCACCCACACAAAATGTGCAGGCACACCACATATAGCAATTTGCCCTATAATGCTTAACGTGTTAGGAGTGCTCACCAGTCCTCATTTTTTATCTGGTGCTTCACAGTCTTTAATACTCTTCCACAAATAGGAAGCAGATAATCTCCACTTTCCTTAAGGTACAAATAACTGTTTAAATGAACTCAGCAACATACCTCCACCTTACAGTAGAACACTGTTGATGCTTCTCCCAGCTTCCCTTTGCCACTAAAATGACAACAAGCTGAACATTAAATTGTGGGACATTTCAATATTCATCAAGCAATTATCCAGCATCATTGCTTCTGAATATCCTGGAGGTTCTTTTAGTTATTTCTGCATTATCTCTGGGAGCTCTAGAAGATCTTGCTGTGGTCCACACTCAGGTGCATGTTTCTGCTCTTGGCCAGCATTGTTGCTCTACCAGTCAGAAAAACTATTTCTTCTCACAAGTACAAGGTTTCCTGTTAAAACAAATGTTGATAATTTCAAAGCTATCAAGCAGCTACTGAAATCAGTCTGAAAAATGCCATGTCAACTAAAACACTGTGTACTGACAGATGTGGAGCTAAAAATACCATTTTGACAAATTTTTTAAAAGTCAGGCTCTACTGAGAGATGCTTTGCAGGCTCAGTCCCTCAAGGTCTGCACACAGATATGGACTAGTGAGCAAGAAAAGCAACACATGGGAAGAGCCAGGGGCTGGAACAAGGTGAGGCTGGATCATCTCACTGCTCCCTGGAGTGTGAGTCTGGTGGGAGCTGGAGCACCATGGGCTTGGAGGAGCTCTGTTGGCCCAGCCATGCTGCAGCAAGGCATGGCCTTGTTTTATTCTTTGTGCCAAAGGTTTGGATCCTCATCTCCTGCAGAATCCCCTGTGGAGGGAGAAACTGCTACTGTCCACTCAAAAAGCTCCAGGAGGTTTAGCACAAAGGCACCGTAACTCATACGGCCTATTAAGGTGTGTTTCCATCATGTGCAATGTAAACCCATGGGCACTCTGTCCCTGAGCTGAAGTTATTACATTATTGTATTACAAATGTTTACCTAGGGAACTTGTCTTCTGTTTCTGCCTCTGAAGATACACCCTTTCATTAAACACCCCTCCCAAGCACTATCTGATCCTCCTTGTAGTTTTACCCCTGCTATGATCCTCACTACCATAGTTTTCCTGCAAATGAATGTGACAAATTGCTGTGAGCTGGACATCAGCTCTTTTCCACTGAAAAAAACCTGACCCTGTTTTAATTTCAATTTTTTACTACTGTTCTTTAAATTAAGTTCAAGCCTCTCGTCTCTACCCAAACCATTTAATCATGCAACATTTGTTAATTCTCTTTTTTTCCCTAGTATAATTCCTAAGACGTATAGAGAAAAGTGACAGAGCTTGAACAACCTGGTGGCATGTTCTCAAGTTTTCAGTGTGTCTCCAGAAAGGTGTGGTTAAAAACAGACCAACGAATTACTTTGCAGACCTCAGCATCTTCTGCCTATTTTGTCCCACTCATTGCTGAAGTTGACCACTAAAGCCAGGTTTACTGCCTGAAGGGCCAGTTCAGTGTTTGAAAAGAATACACTCAGAAAAATGCAGTGGCCAGCTTTACTGAATCATTCTGTCAAACCTATATAAAGTCACCCTACCAATAAATTTAATGAGAATGAACTAAATAGGTTTCTACTCATGTGAAAGGCTTATATTTCCAGACAGAGCAAGGGACTTGGTTACACTACTGGCAAATGTCTGCTTTTGTCCGTCATTTTCCTTCCCTGGACTCTGATTTTATTATCATATTGCTGTAATGAAAAGCACAAATCATCTGGACAGCAATGGCAAGGAGCCGTATCTCACTGCTCTGTCACCAAATGACTGTATTTCAAGGCTTTGTCACCATGTAACTTTTCTGAAAAATACCAACTAGTTTGAGGACTACTATGCAAATAAACCAGAGCTGGTTACATGGGTCTCCTCTGAGTCACATCAGACAGATATTTCAGCCCTGCCTTTGCCTGTGCCCTTCACTCCTGACTGGCTGCAGCAGCTCCCTGTGCAGCAGCTCCCTATGGAACCTTCCATGCTCCTCCATGGGGGCCAGGGCTCAGGATTTCCTGGGGGGAAAGTTAAATATTACAGCATAACGGAAAGTTCTGATTTCCCCATAGCTTCACACACTGTGAACGAGTGTTCCACTGCTATTGCTCTATTCACAATTTAATTACTTTGTGCGTTGAGCCCTCCCATCTGACAGCAGGAAACACCGCTTTCTGAATGGCACACATTTATCGCAAGTTGTATGCACAATTCCCATAGTAGAAAGAGCGCTGTGATACTGTAGCTTTTTTTAGGGTCAATTACCTCTTCCTTAGATTAAGAAGGCATTGGACTGGAGCACTAACTCAACATTGTTTCAGCTTTCTGTCAATATTCAAATCGCCTCCCAACAACCTAGGCCCACTCACGTTCTAGGAAGCAGCTGTGAGCAAATCTTACTCGTGTCTGTGCAAAAAGTCACAGAATGGAGAATGAGTCTGGAGAAACTAAGTGACCTTGCTTTAAAAGGCAGCTAAACTTTAATGTCTTTAGATGAAACATTCCAGAAAGAGCTAGTGATTGAGATATGTAATGTGATATCTGGAAAACTGACCCCAATTTCTGGTTACTGACCCTCATCTTTCCTGCTACTGCTGCAGAAAGCTCAAGTAGCTGTGCAAAGGCAAGTGTGAAAACACTCAGACTCTGTCAAAGGTAATGATACATTTCTAACAACAAGGAGAATTAGGTGGGGAACACCTGATGGGCTTTGTTTTGTAAATTTTTTCAAGTAATTGCTTCATTAAAAAATCAATCCAAAACTGTACAAAACCCCAAGGTGATTATTCACTGCAAATCCTTAATTACACTATTATGAAAATGATATTTTGAACTGAGATTTTTTCTTCTTTTAAGTTGTTATTGGTGCATGTAAGGAGGGCATCACTCCCTGCATTCCTGTGCTTCTTCAACAGCAAGATGGAGTCAGAGGGCCACCGAGAAATTCTCACCTGTGAAAAGAATGTGGGGTAAGAAAAAGTTATGAGAAAGTGCAACATAAAAAATTCTAATTTCTTACCAGACACTGTACTAAGCTGTCCTTATTCAAGTGGCTCTCTGGGGGGCTTTGTGTGACCACAAGGTAGGCAGAGTCCTGACAGCAGCAGATGCTTGACCAGTACTTTCCTTCAGGAAGGCATCCTGGGTCACCACTGCAGAACCATATTCTTCTTCCTGTTTGTAAAGCAAAACCTCTCATACCCAGATACTTATGGCATTCTATGAACCCTAAACATTTTGGGTATTTTTCTGTGAAAAAGTGACAGTGATATTTATACACTTAATGTTTGCAACAACAGTTAGTATTTGAAATCCATGTATCTCAAAACACCAGTATGATCCCTAATGTGTTGATGGATTGACAGAAATACACCTGGGGCCAATGTAGCACTGCAAGATAGAAGCTTATTTTGGACTGAAATATGGGACAAAAGCAACTAGATCTAATCATCAATAAAGCCTCAAAATCTGCAGCCCCACTTTGAAACATGAGAAATTTTGAGGCACGCATGTTCTGATTATGGCCAGTCTATAGGAGCCTACTAGGTGGTGTTGTGGGCATGCCTGAAAGACCTACATATTGGTGTGGCTAATCAGCTGAGTGTTTAGCTCCTTCTACAAACTGTTTCCTAGGTAAGTACAAGGAGTATTGAATTTCTGAGATCCTGCACGTTGTACTGCTATCCTAGCAGCTATTTGTGCAGTCATTATATTCACTGCAAAACTTCTTGCCTTTACAAGATCAAGTACCCAAAGCCAGATTCTACCCCGGTGGGGACAGTGTGGAGTTTTCCAGTGATTTTGTTGGAAGCATAATTAAGCTTTTAAGTGTTGCACTATCTTGTTAATTAAATTATCAATTTTTTTCACCTCTTTCAAAGCTTATTGAAGACAACAAAAATCTTTTTCTTTTTCACAAAACCAAATCTTTCATCACAATATTTTAAAAGTCTATGTAACTGTCACTATCATTAATATCATCACTATGTTACAAAGATACCCTGAGGCAACTTTAGGAAGCAGAAAATACAAGTGCAAGGAGAATGGTGGGCAAACACACAGTTGTGTCTCTGAGGGGTCTGTATCTCTTGGAGGTTTGACTGAAAAGGACATCAGAAGCAAAGACAGATGGAAACACAGAACTGGTCCACAGTCAGACTCAGAAATTTCAAGAATTCATTTATATATCATCTGTGCCATAATACAGTTATTTGCTCCTTGGGTGAGTGAACATTGTTGCCTCTATCTGAAGTCAAGAAGAATTAGATCACAGAGGATAAGTCTGAAGCCATAAAAACTAGAAAGTGTAACTTCTGTGATAAAAAAATAAAATAAAAAATTAAAATCAAATGGTATTTTCTGTGCATTCCGATAATACCACAGAATCTGAACATCTTCCAGTGACGCATCAAGCCATGCAGTTACTGTTTGTTATGTGTGTTTTGCTTTCTCCTCAAGGGCTCAGTGTGTGTCTGTATGTTGTGCCTGTATTGATAGGACCCTCCCTGACTGGGCATTTATCCTCTGTATTACTCTATGCTGATTTTAGACAAATTAATTGAAGAAACACCCTGACAGAAAATTTTCATGACTCCATATTTTTAGACGTCCTCAGGAAAGTTCAGTCTTTATCCTTAAACTAGAAAATTAAGATTTACCCACCCCCCATCAAGTTTTTAGGGTAGCCCTTCACAGACACTTTAAAACAGCACAAATACTATGGATACTTTTGGCTTTTGTCTTTGATGAAGCGTAAAGCATCATTTATGTGTTAAATACGTACAGACACTGCTACTCTTTGCAAGAAAGCTCCTGTTACACTTAATTTGTTTCAAACAAAATTTTAGTGTCCTCTCCTTCTGATGCCAGCCCAAAAAGGTACAAGGTCTGTTTTTAATCTCTTTAAGGCAGAAAAACACTGTCCTTTAGTGAAAGCAGATGAGAAAGCCTGAAATTCCAGGCAATAACACACACTTAGTGATCTAGGAATAGAGCAGCTGATGATGTTAAACTCTTTCAGCCCCCTGGAATGGAACACTCTTTAAGTATTGACTCAAAGAAGTGATATTTTTCAAACTGATGTATTATTACCCTTGACAGTCACTTAAAAAGAATAGGAACTTAAAGAAAATATAGCCTCTTGGTACATGAATTTCCATTCTCATTGTGCCTATGATGACCCAACATTGTAATTGGGTATATTTATGGAGGCCTTGCCTCCATCATAGCCACTGAAATATCTTTGAGACATGAAGTGTTTTGCAGCCTCAGCAGCAGCAAAGGACTTGTGTCCTGTTGTTCTGGTCCAGGGTAATGTTCATACCCAGAGACCATAGGTTATGTCTTATGACATACCTCCACTGAGTTGGAGCTAAGCAATTCCTGCTCTGAAGGATGATAGAGATTTTTTTTACTGCTATGTTCCTCCAGATCTGCTTGTAGGAGCAGGAATTCAAGTGAAAGTGTCCCAACATCGCTGTAATTTTTAGGAGCTTGGCAGAGTTGCCTGCAAAATCAGAGGTGTGAACACTATGACTACATTCCTTAATCCTACAGAAGCATTTGAGGTCCACCAACAAGAATGTTGCTATTTCAGATTATTATTTAGAAGATGCTGAAATCATAGGTCAGAAGTATAAGCCAATGTATTAAAAATCACTGCTGTCTTTACAAGAAGGCAGTTTTCTGAAAGAAGGATAATTGATCTCCATACCATAGGGTTTTTACATCTGTTTTTAAGCCCCTCCTTCTCAAACTGTTGCCAAAGTCTGTCAGCAGAACGGTGGGTATGAGCTGGAAAATGAAACACCTTTTTAGATGTAAGGGCTGTTTAAGGTTGCTGGCTCTCCTTAACTTTAAATAAGTTGAAATAAACCATTTTAATAAAATGGAATAATTTCATTCAGGAATAGAGGAAAAAGAGCATCCTGAGCATAATGACACAGGGTTTTTCCCACCAACACTTGTAAAAGTCAAAATTAAATTCTAAATAACTAAACTGAGGTCTGGATGCTTGCTCCCTTTCCTCTCTGCAGCTGTGGCCAGTAGCTGTTCGTCATATAGCTGGAAGGCACAGGTAGGCTGAACTCTTCATTCTTCTTCATTCTTCTTCATCCTTTGTTCTTCATTCTTCACTCTTCATTCTTTGTTCCTCATGTTCTTTCATGTATTTCCGTGTTTCCATCCTAGACTTGCACTCAGCTATGACATTTATTATGCAGTTATGCATTGCTGGCTGTGATGACAAAGTTGGCTCAGAAGTATCTGCCCTGGAGCCTCTGGTGACTGTTTTAAACATTGCAGTGACCTTGTTTACAGCGTGGCCTCAAAACCAGTCATAACTTCACAACTTAGAGGCATTAAACTTCAGCATAACATTGCAACACTTCACGTCTGTTACGAAGAAAGGAAGTTGCTGCTTGAACCAGCTTTCCCACTGGAGACAGCACACAAGCTTGAGCTGATTCCCTACAGAAATGCAGTCCATTAGGCACTGACTGATGGAGAATCCTGGGGTTTTTATTGATTAGAGGCAATCTAGAAGTCCAATCAGTGTGAAACATGGTGCACAGATACAGCCAACTATAATATCACGGGGCATGCTTCCCTGCTCCTCAGTTTTGCCATGACCCAAATATAATGGGATAATTGGTTTGTATTGAATTTAGGACTCTGATTCTTGTTAGAGGCAAGTCCACATTTGCTCAGATTAATCCCTTGCAGAAGTGCCTACTGAATCCTTAAGTTTATTTTCACTGATCTCTCTGTCACACTTGAGTTTCTTTCCCAGCACAGGGAATCGCTGTTTCCCCAGTACAGTTCCCATATTTCTGGAGCATTTTTTTGTCTGTAGATATATACATATGTTCTCCTACCCTGCCCTTTATTAGAGTAAACATGTGTACCATAAGATCTCTTTGTCACATAGCCAATGCTTTCTTGGTACCTACATCAAACACATAAAACATTCTGCCGGTCTCTGTACACTTCCTATAGAGCAGTTCTGCTGCTGCATCCATGCTCAGCTGTTGAAAATACCTGTTGGGAATGAAAATGCTCAAGACCCTTCATAATTTTCAGTGAAATTGAACATCCCTAATAAAAGTCAGTATGCCTGGAGATAGGAGATTTGCATGAAATACTAAGAAAAGGAGAGAAGTTCTATCTCCTCCAGGAATTTTAAATCCTATATGAAAGTTGCAGAAAGTCACTATTTTCAGTTTGGATTAGCAACCCTGAGCCCTTCCTGTTCTGGAATTAAACATTTGTGTCAGTGCTTTCTCACAAACACACGTAAGAAGATACATCATTTTTCCAAACAGCCTACTTAGGATGTTTGAAAAGGTTTGGGTTTGGTGGGGTCCTGTACCTAAGGGAAATTTCAACCCACATCTGCCCAAAAAGACTAAATCCCCATTGCTTTTTCCCTCTATTTCATGTGTAGATAGTGTATGTGTGTGTGTGTAAAAACAAAGGCAATTAATTAACTTGCACAAAACACACTGAGGGAAGATCTCATTAGAAACAAGGAAAATTATGTTTTGTAAAGTATTGGTAGCATGTAAATTTGGAACTGATTTGTGTTAACATTAAAGTGAATGCACTTAATTAGCATTGATTTTAAAATGGAAAGTGGTCTCCCAGGATACTGTAGAGCAATTCCTTATGTTTTAATTTACAACAATTACTGTTCCAAGAAACAGACTTTAGTAGGGACCAACCTATTTTAAGCAAAAGGAGATGTATAAACTTGAAAGAGGCAGAACATGCACTGTAAGGAGGAACTGTTAGGATAATCTTCTGACATCTCACAAAGAAAAGTCTCCTCGACCTGCCTTCAGTGCTTGCCAAAAATAAGCAAGGGTCTCTTTTCTTTTGCATCTATTCATGTTCCACCTTTTAGAAAACAGATGGAGGTCTCATTTGCACTGAAGATATAGTTGTGGTTAATACCTGCGGAATGGGCAGACTTATAAGACAGATTTTGTGGTCCACATACCTTGCTGCCTTTTCCTTTTAATTACAAAATATTTCTTAACCAGAAATTGAGTTTTATGTTCAGTTTTGAAATACCTTAACCCTCTTGTTTGTAGTTTTTCCTGGGACATCACACAGTGCAAATGCACATAGCTGCAAACCTTTTAATGAGACCATAGAATCATAGAATCACAGAATGTTAGGGGTTGGAAGGGACCTTTAGAGATCATCAAGTCCAACCCCCCTGCCAGCGCAGGATCAGTCAGGGCATGTCACACAGGAACAGATCCAGATGGGATTTGAAAGTCTTCAGAGAAGGAAATTCCACAACCTCTCTGGGCAGCCTGTTCCAGTGCTCCATCACCCTCACAGTAAAGAAGTTCCTCCTCATGCTGAGGTGGTACCTTCTGTGCTCAAGTTTATACCCGTTGTTTCCTATCCTATTGCTGGGCACGACAGAAAAGAGATTGGCCCCTTCCAGGAAGAGCTTGGCCCCTTCCATATGCAAGCAAGTGAAGTACTGGTCAGTGCAATGAACCTCTGGGGGATCCAGCTGCAGAGATGTGAGTGCTAGGAACAAGCAGACTGTCAGGATTTGAACTCAGGTGCCTTACCATCACTTTGTTGCCTGTATTTCCCTTATATCTTCACATAGTAATTGGGGTACACTGACAGTGAAAAGAACTGACCTCTTAAAACCTGAAGGTTTTATTTTTAAATTGGTAACAACAATTTAAACACGACACACTTGCCTTTCTCTGTAGGTAGAATTGGATCTTTGGCAGCCACGAATCATCTTAACATGTGGGAGTTCAATGGAGGACACAGACACTGGCTGCATTAGGAGGATGAGGCTGCACACAGTGTCTGCACTGCAGTGAGCACTTTCTCACATGAGGAGCAGTCCTTGGGCTTCCATGGGCTATAAACTCTCACCTGTCTAGAAACAGTGACCATATATGGCTCAGAACTGCAGAAAATCTCTTCGTTGTTTGTTTTTATAAAGGCATTAATGCAAACATGACACATATCAAGATAAAACTGTTAGATAATATCAAGATGTCTCTACATTGCTAAAAGGAAAACATTTATGGCTAACATGAGTGAAATACACACAGCTCTTTCCAAGGAAGCGAAGGCAAGGTTATCACGTACATCTGCTGACAGTAACAGATGGCAGCACTAATTGTTGTGCAGAAAGTTCATGTTGTTTTAATTTTCTCAAGGGCAATGCATAGACACGGACATGATATGTTTCGATATTACCACATTTGTACTCCACTTAGAGAAGTGCTGCTGCACCCCGCTTTTGTAGGGTGACCCTTCTGCTGTGAGCAGAGAAGGGAGCTAAGCTGAGCTCCCTCTCTGTGGCTTTGCTCCCTCCTGCTTCTCTTTGCTCTTGCTTAGCCCCTGCTATCTCCTCAGCACCAAACACCAGTCTGACCCCTCTACAAGGCAGCTCAGCAGAAAACTAGACCTTTATTTTATTTTTGCACAAGGCAAGTTTGCTACCAGTCGACTGAACCAAATCAGCCTCCTGAAGGGGTAAGAGTGGATCCTGATGGTAGAAAAAAAAGGGGCAACTGTACCCCTGGGGAGGGAGAGGGAGGAAAAGAAGAAAAACAGAGAGGAATAGGTCTGCACCATTCAGAGCAGCACACTGTCAATGCAACAATAAGAATTTTTCTAATATCAGAATGCGAATGGCGCAAAATGTGAGCAGGCTCAGTAATGATGCTTGATATTTCCACCTATGGTGGAGAGCAGCTACAGAGGTACAGATGCAGAGGGGTTGTCAAGGAAACAGACATGTTTTGCTTCAGATGTTCAGTGAAGCACATACTCCAGACATCCATATAGCCTCATTACCACTGTATCTGAATACTTCACAGTCATTAATAGCGAATTTTTCCATCATAACACCTCTGTAGTATAGTGGCACTTTATTCCATTTTTAAAGGAGCAAAAACAAATAGACTGAGCCACCTGCCCAGTCATACCAGCACTCTGTGGTCCCTGAAATATAAATGAGCAGTTGTATCTGTCATCCAGCCAATGTCATGACTTTGATACAGGTCAACAATAAACTACTAGAAAAGAGCATAAAGGTAACAAAACTCCAGCTCCTGACACTGGCCACCAGACTACTGCCAGGGAATTGTGTCCAGTTAATTTCCAAGGATACGTAACACTTCCTTCCCTGAATGCAGCAGGGAAATGTGGATGGGGTTTGGGGTTCTGCACTTCAGAATCAAATAAAGATACAGAAAATACCTTTTATTTCTCGGTAATTTTATTAAAAATTCAGTGAAAAGGGAGATAAGGAAATGAGCAGACATTACCCATTAAAATTAATCTTTTTATCATGCTCCATTCACTTCCACCTTCAAACCAGCACAGGTCCCTGTAAGCTTGGAAGAGAAGAAAGGGTAGGAGGCCTTTGCTTAGGGAAGATGAAGGAATGGCCCAATCATAGGCAAACAGACCATCTGATATGCTTAGGCTGTATTTTCCTTGTCCTTTATTTTCTAGCTTATCACACACCCAGCAAACTTTGTTCTTATTAGAACAAAGAAACAATTAGAACAATCATTATTTCTCATTATTCTTCTTGTATAAATTGTTACACTGAGACATGCATTTTTTAGATCCCTAGTGAAGAAGAAATGGCACAGGGCTCACAGGCCATGGTAAAAGGCTTTCCATCACTCTTAAGAAATCTGGAGAGAAGTAGCAAGAGTACCAAAAAAAAAGCTAAATAATGGTCCACAATGAATAGTCTACAGTGATTTCAGGATGTAGGATGGGTTCAGAGTCTCTGTTATGAGCTCTGTGTGTCAGAGTTTTTTCTGAAAACCTGTCTCAGAAGCTTGTCAATGTCCTCTCTTCAAACCAAGAGAGCTCTGTAAGCTGTGGCTCAATTGTACAACAGAAGCTATGGAAAGGAGGAATGGCATGTCCTGCCTGACAGGCTTTGGTTAGTTTGTCAAAGGTACTGTTTCCTTTTAGACTATCTGGTCTAGTCAAATAAGTAGCTTAGATGGTTGACAATGAGTCTTTTGTCATTATTAATAAAGACCTGACTTCAATAATCCTTAAAAAGTGAAAATATCTGTGTCCTCAAGCCATCTTTAAAGATGTCTAAGACTTGGAGAGGTTTTTTTTTAAGGAACTTCTTCATCTGCCCATGAGAAATAGTTTTCTCTGATTTTTCTCAAATTTAAAATAAGAAAAAGCTGCAAAAAGACAAAAATAAATGTTAAGAATACAGAATCCCATCTAATTTGCATTTAGAAACACTCTTAAATATTCCTACCATGAAAGTTTAAGTCCCAAAACATTTTCAAAGCCTATGATTAGAAATTCCCAGATTTCTCCACACATACACGTTTCTTTCTAACAAAGCAACACATCCCACTGTATCAAACGAGGTTAAACATTCAGCTGGAATCCACAGAAACTGATGGAATGGAATGACTGTTACCTCCTCTGTTTTCATTCCTCTGTGTCTGAGTATTTTCTCCTATCAGATCAATTCAATCTTCAAAGACTACAATGTTGACCTCAAGGCACCTAAGGCAAGTCAGTGTGGAGGTTCACATTCAGAATTGGACTCAAGTCCCAACGAAAAGCTACCTGAAACACAACATTTATTTTTGCAATGGTTTGATCATTCAGAAATATGAGAGGAGAAATATAACAAAATCTGTATTGTTCAAAATATCATACAAGGCAAACTGCAGACTGTGTGCTCCCCTCCTTTCGAAAATGAGGATGTATGAGGGTTTAACATTCAATTACCCTCATGTAAATTGTATGGATGATTTGTATTTACCCACGTCAATCTGTACAAAATCATCTTGATCTGTAGAGAAATTTCTAACAAATGGTTACAGTGACTATCAGCTGATGCATATTGTGATACACTTAAGAAACAGAAAAGACAGAAAATTGTAAGAGTAAGGACTAAAGTAAAAACCTATCACAAACTGATTGCAAATTAGAAGACCATGTAACTTGTAACAAAACAACTTGGGGTGAAAACTTGTCGCAAACATCGCTGTTTAATATATGGCATCAAAATCAAGAGACATACTTCACTTTGTGCCCAAAGAGCTCACTCATCCTTCACCCTCTGATCTCTGAAGGTCTCTTTAAAAGAAAACTGAGTTAACTATGAAGGAGAAAGATGCCAACAATAGATAAAGAGATTGTTGTAACTACCTGAACTATGCCTACAGTAATTTCTCTATCATTTCCCTGTAGCATTACCTACATGAATCTGATGAGCCCATCTGTCTCCAAGCCAGCAACACCTCCAATCTAGTGAATAGCCATTTGTCAAAACCTTCCCCAGAGTGGGAGAGCTGCCTTTTTACTGCCCTTATCAGCTAACTACTATTGCCAGTTTTATGACTGCTAAGTTGAGGCAGTGATAAGACCTTCCCCCGCTCAGAGTTTTTCACTGCAACAAAAAAAATCCTCCCTAGTAGTCCAGCCTGCTACTGGCAGCCTTGATGGGCACAGAAACATCTCTGGGGCAATGTGAACGCACTTAGGAGCCCTGAAATCAGAAAAATTCTTTCCTGGCTCTGTTTCTCAACAGGCTGCTGCAGCCCCCCATGCACAGCCTTCCCTGGCCTATGGGGATCCACACTGTGTGTCCCTCCACCTGGCTGCCTGCGAGGATGGGAAATCTGGGGTGTGTTCCTGTGCATGGGCTGGGGCCACTGCAGCAGGGGAAAGGCCAGTGTTGCTTTGGAATGGGGGCACTGGGCATTTCAGGGAGGGGTTGTTACTTTTTGCAAGGTCCAACTTATGTATAGCTACGCACCTTCCTGGTATAGAGATGGTTGTTGCTACTGCCTGGCTCTGATGACACTGGTGTTAACAGGGCTACTTTGGTGATCATTAAGGGTATTTTAGGTTTGAAGTCTGGACTAAGGGCTTGAATATGGATTGAGTAGCTGTCACTTGACGCAAGGACCCAGACTTCAGTGATGCAGCTTGTCAGTTAGTAGTAGTGCTACTTGAAGTAAGGATTTTCAATTTACCAAAAATGCTGTAATTCAAATACCTACTTTGAAGTGCTTGTTTATTTGAAGAGAGCAGATCCATGTTGATCTTTTACATTCCTGAAAATAATGATTGCATAAGAGATTTCATATGTTTCACTCCATAAATTTAGATGCATGTAACTAGGAGCCCTCAACACTTTGCTATCAAGAGTCAAGCCCAGTGAACGTCTATCTGCTGGTTTCCTGGGAGTCACTGTGGTATGTACCAGATGCTACAGATGTGGTGAACTACAGCACAGACAGAATGAAAGGTCATCTTTGAATTATGTTAGAACCAGTTTTTATTTATCAGTCAAGAACTACCCACAAGTGTACCCCCATTCCTAACGTAGACCTCAGACTGAATACTTGCATAATGTAGCATGCCACACTGAACCCACCAGTGGCATTTTTACATTACAAAATTAAGAGTATATGTTACAGTTCCTGCTTAAGTCTTTCTATTGTCAAGTGACGTGCCCTATGCCTCTACTGACTTGTGAAAATTCAACGCACTGTGGGAATATCTCCCTGCTACAGCATCTTTAATTTCTAGGCATTTTGCTCAGATATTTAAATGAGGTTGGGCTCCTGGAACAAATTTCCCTTAAGCTGCAGTTAGATACAGCACTGAATATGGGCAACCTTCCAAGTAAAGCATTACTTACCCTTATGTGTACAGCAATCAGCAGAAAAAATGCTTTTGTAACAGCAAAGTAGCCTCAACACACCCCAGCCACATGTAAACCATAGCATATTCTGGAGGCTGGTCAGGTCCCGTGTAATCCTGCTCTTGTGCGGACCAGGCTGCAGTGGGACCCTCCATCAAACTGACCCCTGATCTTCAGCAAGGAGTCCCTCTTGCAGAGCCAACCTGGCTTGTTTATTTGTGTTTCCACACCCTGACCTTTTTCTGTTCAAAAAGTACTGTGCCCAACTTGGACGGAAACAAAACTTCAGACTTGTATAGCTGCATTATGATTTAAATACTGCCTGCAGAGCCAGCCAAGTGCATTATCCTCTGTGTCCATAGGCAAAGTTACAGAAAGTGCTTTAACACTTAGCTGCCTTTAGTAAACAGTGTCAGGTCAACAGACGAAGGGTCACAGACCAGTCATGGGGCATCATATGCTTTCCATATTTGCCCTATGTAAATGAAATGCTGTTTGCCTTATGTAAATAAAATGCTAGCATCTACAGCTCAAGTCCCTCAGATCCTAACCATCAGCCACATTTACTGTGCACGAGTATTATTATTTCTAGGACATTTACACTTACACATACCAGGATCTTTTATACAAACTCTTCACAGCATCAAGGTCTGCATTTAGTATTGTCTTTATCACACAAAGTTCACTTGAAGGGACTTAGCTAAGTGATATTTCATGTGAAATAACTGTCCAACCATTCTTAACAGCTATCAAGGATTGCTCCATTTATTTTGTCCACTGGAACTCTTACGGTTTATAAATCCAACTCAGAACCTGTCAGATTTATACCAGATGAGCTGTGTGGAGCAGAGCAGGTAGGTAGAAAGAAAATTTTAATTCAGTGGAGTACTTCCATGGCCCTAAGAGCAACTAGGAATATAAAGGGTTCTGGCATAACTTCAAAAAAAGCCATAAACTGTTCTATGTGATGTAGCTGCCATAATCCCAGAGACCACATCTGTATAACTGGGGTTGGAAGAAAAAGTATTTTTATGACAGTCTTCACCAAAATACCTTTTATAAAAGGTATTTGTGACCATGATCTAAAATATCCTTCTCCTCAACCATGTATTGCAAATCCTAAGTAAGTGGTATTTTGAATTAGTCAGAATGTTAACATCAGTGCTCGGACATCCTGAGTATGAACCTTATAGTCATAACTAAACCAGCTGGAGTATTGGATGATTTGGATCATCTTGAAGTTAAAGATTATAAATTCTGAAATGGATTTTCTCAGTAGCACACCAATAATATTGTAGGTATTTATCAACATCTTACATGCAGAAGCAGAAACACACTGGTTTGTGTTTTGGTGTCTGGAAATTGAGTGCCATGAAGATGAGATGAAAGCAGATCTTCCCTATATAGCTGACTTTGGGGGCAATTAAAAAAGAAAAGAGGTATTTCCTCTTCTCCCAGGATATAAGTGAATACACAGACCTGGAAGAAGTTTTCAAGGACATCAATGTTTCAACAGCCTTACTTAGAGCAAGGGATAGTACCAAGAGGTGTGAAACATTGCAAGATCACCGTTACAGAAGCAGGTCATCGCTAGGTGTGAGAAGCAGAACTATGGGAATCCAGAAGCGGGAACTGAGGTAAAATCAAAACCTCTGCTGAGAATAGGCCCCATGGGTGAATTAAAGTCCACTTTGAATCTTTCCTCAAGATATGGAACAGAAGAGAAATGACTGTGTGCTCTGTTGTGGCAGCAAGCACATTGTAGGCTCTGGATTGGCCTTATGGCTTATTTCACCGAATGTCATTTCAATAAAAAGTTACTGTTCTCAGGAGCAAAGTTGTATGCTATTGATGGATAGCCTAAAATTGTCCACTTGATTTTTCCCTATTTCACTCTGGACTTTGGCTTACTTATTCTAGCTATGAAGTGGTTCTTCAAGGTTCACAACAGGATCAGGCTTGTAAAAATATTCTCAAAAGCTTGCAGTGCAAAGCAAAGTGACACTGTACAAAAGGAAGGAAGACTGTTGGCTACGTTAGCTTGAGACAGACAAGTAACAGGGAGAAAAGCTAGGCAGAGAAAAATACATATTTGTTCTCAGTATTAGAAGAGTTTTTTCCCTCCTTTTTTTAACCAAAGAAAGGAACTCCTGAGGAGAGTGAAAACGCAGAAAACTAAAACCCAATCTTGACCAGAGGAGGGGTTTCGTGTGCTTTTAACTACTCTGTGCTCTTCATGAATGCTACTGTTATGACTCTCACCATTCCTGCAGAATGCCACTATCCTGGTCTCCCAAGGGTGTAGGCAGGTCCAAAGGGGACTAAACCTCTCTGGCTATGCACGCATCTAAGCCTCTCAGAGGTATATGGTGCTTCAAAGATGAGTATGGGTGGGAAGCCTACAGCCGGCAAAAATGATTCAAAACACAGTCACACACCAAGACACAAGAGAGCAGAAGTAAAGGTGCACATCAGGGGTGGAGATGTGGGAAAGGTGGATTTTCAGCCTCATGGCTATCCATGAAAGGAGGGTGAAAGGCAGAATGGCTGAAATCAGAAGAAAAATAACATTCATGGCTGATCCAAAACAAGTATTTGCAGCTTCCCAGGTAAAACTGCTGTCACTGCACCTCTCTAGCAATGCCAAAAGACAGGGGAAAGCTTGACCACCTTGGGACAAAGGCTTCAGGAGGCTGAAGGAGGGCAGAGGACAACAACTGCTGCCTCAGCTAGAATCACAGGACTCACATCTCTTGGGAGACTTGCAGTATTGGACACTGTTTTCCAAGGATTGCTTAGATATGTTTGAAATTTATTATGTTTGTCTGGCATACAGGGGGAAAATATCCTCAGCGTTTTTAACATGAATCAAGCATGTATTAAGCCATTGATATGGCAGTAGTTTGAAGCAAAGGTTTAAACAAATGGAGTTATGTGTTCAAGAAAAAGTCAAGTACAAAGCATTTTCAAGCATAAAGGCATCTTAAGGGGGTTGTCTTATCTACTTGGCATAAAACACATTTTCATTCTCCTCTCCTAATAAAACCAACAAATGTACTTCTCCTTCAACAAACAGTATATTTTACAGTATATAGTAAATCTTTTTACTTTTTTGACCTTCTGAGTAGAGCATGAGGCTTTTCTTTGAGTTTGATGCAAAGCATCTCCAGCTCTTTACTCAAGACACCTGTATTTAATCTATGAATGTTCTCCTAAGCTTTTTATACTCCGCAAGAGAAGGCTGCAATTGTGCAACTCAGATGTGATTACCAGGCTAAATCACTCACCAGATCTCATGTGCTTTGAAAACCCATATCTATCATAACAGTCTCCTGAACCAATTTCAACGTGAAACAATGAAGCAAATCAGAGAAAACTGATGACATCTCACATGTACAGAGGTCCTGAGGACACTTAGTACATGTCTACATTATTGACTGCAGTACAATAAAAAAAAACAAAGGAGACTTAAATGAGCAACATTAGGTACCATTAGCAGTCAAGTGATGATAACGTGGGGCTCAGAGAAGGCTTATTTATCTAATGAGAAGCAGTTCCCAGTATAGTTAAGAGGTAATGATGAAAACTGAGGTTTGCATGCCAAAACCCACAAGTATATCCAGAGGCTTCACAATATAAGTTGGCACTTAATTAACCTAATTACCCAAGCTAATGTTTCAGGCCAGCAAAACACTTAAGTATATTCAGGATACTCTAATGGTACTGAAGTTTACAGAAGTTGGCAGGTGGGAAGTGCTTTGATGAAGACAGAAATGAAGCCAAATGTCATTTTCAGCTGAACAAATTTTACAAGTTGTTGAAAAATCAAGAATTTCTTTCAGAAAGTTCTGAAGAAAATCAGTTACCTAAACATTGGAGATTGCTTTTTCCTTCTCCCACTTTTCTATCTCCACTCCCACTCCTTTCACTTCCTTATTTTCCTTTTTTTCTTCTGCCTTTCCCGTGGAAAAATGGCAAAGGGGAAAGTTGGAGAAATTGCTTCCATAAGAAAATGTAGAAACTTTTGAACATCCTTTTCCCACAGTTCTTCTTTTAGAGAAAATGGTATTTAACCCACAGATATATATATATATATAAATTAACATGACAGGCTTTTACTTCAAGCTTCTGCTAAAACCAGGCCTTAACAACCTTTTAGCAAGACAGCCTTTTACGGCTACTTTCAAGAGATGCCATTTCACAGGATTACACTAGACTGTCTGGAGAGTGAGCAGTTTCTCTTCTGAAGAGGCTATAAACAAAAGATGCCATCCCGCAGGTCACAACATGCCTGCAGAGCTCTAGGGAAGGACTGAAGAAAGCTACACAAACTGCCACTGGCCAAGAAACTCTGTTTTAGCAATAACAATTCAATTATTTAATGCAAACAGGAGTTTCTTGGATCTCCCTTTTGCAGTCATTTGGCTTTCAAACACCCAGAGCCGGACAGTGATAGACATGTACACATGTATAGATACGGAGATGCCGAAGTCCAGCATATTGGCGACAGGTATTTTGAGGCCCGCTCACTACCTACTCCTGTCAGGCAGCACTTCCACAGCAGCACAGGCAGTGCCACTACCAGAGTTAATATCTTCTGAACCTTATTTTGGAGGCAAACCCTCCAAGCAGAGGAAGGGGCACCAGGCTTGGTCACACAGCATGCTTCTAGACACGTATGTATGGATATTGTACAAGTGAATGTCAGACCCCTGAAGAGAAACAAGATGATCTGAGAGAGTCATTGCATGTAATGACATTAAGACGATTTGGGCTGTTATGGAAAGGGCGTAAGCCATATCAGCTGCTGAAGGCCAGAGGAGAAGGGGCAGTTTCGGATCCAGCCTAGAGGAGAATGGGTCTGTTTTCACCATATTTCACAAATACTCCTTTTCTCCTTCCTCTGAATTTCATCCATGGCTAACTTAGGATATGTTAATGACGTCTGTGATCCCCTTCTTATAGGAATTATTTCTTAGAGAGTCCTTCAAATCAATATAATCGTAATTGGTGAAAAACATCACGTATAATTGCTCTTATTTACCTTCATTGGAAAAGGCTGAAATAAATACCAGTTTGGTCTCAGATTGTTTTTTGGAGGAATCTGTTTCAAAATGATTTCTAAATGGAGATATTTGGTAGCACCTCTCTTTTATTCAGAACTAATAAATAAGAACATCTCCTAAAAGAAGAAATAGGTGTATAATTTGAAATAATCATAAAGAGTCTGTACTGAGAACACGTGACCTTTAACTTGCACAGACCCTAACAAAAGCATAGCTCTGTTACTGCAAAGGTTTGATCAGGACTCACCAGAACACTGTCAAAGCCTCAACAGATGAGAGAGACCCTATGAAGCACCAAGGCAGGACATCATTTCTTCTTTAAAAAAATGTATTCTCATTTTCCTCTCTGTATTACTAGGGTGGTTGCAATGACCAAGATAAACTGTACTGCTCTTTTGACACAAGTATTTACTAGTATAGTAGTATCAAATGAAATGAAATCAAATCAAATTTTCATCTTCTCAGATCTACAGTTATGGCAGTGGGAATAGAAAAGAGGTAGACCAGATGATCTCTAGAAATGTGTACTATTACTGTTCTTGCTTAGTGCCACTTCAGCAAACACAGCTAATTCAGATAACATCCACGAAAGCCTGGCCCCAAAAGAGTCAGTGGTAAAAATAGCAGTAACCACACTTAGTCTTCCTCAGAACATAAGAAGAACACCAATGAAGCCTTACTGGTTTATTTCATCAAAGTTTTCTTAAAACATATTACAATATAATGTTAACAGATGCAAATGTCTAAAGAGTATTTTTAAAACAAGGTAATATTTCAAAGTAGGAAATTGCATTAAAAAGCACCACTTGAAACTACCGTAGTTTTCACAGTGTACTCCAGTCTGCAGAGACCATAGAACAGAGGAAGCATCCACATTATTGAAATAGACTTAACATATTCTGCCCAGCTTTTTCTTTATAGAAAGCATAAAAAATTTCTGTAAGTAATAAAATATATTCAGGTGTAAATCTCTGAACTTGCAAGATGTTTCACAATACAAATCAATGCAGGTTTTTTGTAATCCAAATGCTTTTTCCTCTTCTATGAGCAGCACTACACAACCTAAATTATTTTTCTCCTGTAATGGTCAAGTTTTCTTTAATAACCTGTTGCCCATTATCTGCATAATGTAAATGAAATAACCACCTGCCTTCCTGGATGTATTAACTTATTTCTTTCTGTACAGCTAGATTTTGCCAGCCTCACACTTGCTCTATTACTTTATGAATACCTCCATTGGAAACATTCTCTAACAGAAAGGATTGGAGAGACTCTCTCCAGCTATTTTAACCATATTCATGAATGTGGTACCAAAAGATGCAAAAGTTTTAAAATTTATTCCCAGAATTATATTGTGCTACTAATAGAAAGAAACCATTAAAAAAAAAAGAAAAAAGTTCACAAGTTGTAAATGTAATTAAGAAGATATACCTGTCAATAAAACATGCAGTTCATTACAGCAAATGGGATAAGTGCCATAAAATTAGCATTCATTGTACATTGTCTGATTCCTCTTGAACTTAATTAGGATCAAAGTGCACCACTTAATGTTGCATGGTATGAGGCAATATATATCATTTTCATAGAAGCAAAGACTATATACTACACCATTAATTAGGCTATCATATATCCACACTGATTCCAACACACTCACTCCAAATTCACATTACTATAACCAAGATCAGTGAATGGCCTGAACTTGCTTTTTTTTTTGAAAGGGAGAGATGCAAGAAGCTCAAATGATCAGCCTTTTCTTGCTGTAAGTTGCAATTAATATTTCATATTTAATATGACTTTTTTTTTATCACGAGTACCTTATCACAGATGACATTGGCAAAACAGTATTAGATGCATTATCACCACCAGATGGATGCAAAATACTGTATTTCTGCCACTGTGCCTCTAAAAATCTCTGAATTTAGGGGCAGTTATGGGCACTCCCCCCAGAATACTCAAAAAAAATGTACTGTGTTGAAGAATTCATACTCTGAAACCTCTCTTAGCTGTAATACAGTTCACTTGTACCACCCTGGTAGTTTCTGCAACTTTTAACAAAGACACATTTAAATGCAAGTACCACCAACATGTGCATAATACAGGATTTGAGTATCAGTCTCTTCTGTGTTCAAGGAATTCCACTGACATCACAAACCCACTCAAATAAAGCATACTTGTACAAATCATGCCATTAGATTTGCTATATGCTATATATAGGCAAATGCTTATTATATTCAAGTAACATCTGCACTCTGCTGAAGAGGTACCAGATTATGTCTAAAATCAGATTCTAGTATCTGCGACACAGGCTTAAATCTAGAACAACTCTTAAATTGTCATTCTCCTGAGGAGTCGCAGCCTTTATGGCAACTGCAAAGCACAAAACAGCAAAGGAAAATAAGGGGTTATGTCTGTGAGAAAGGGGCTTTCTTAACTTCCTCTATGACAAAACCATTTCGAGCCTTCTCCAATTTTGTCTTCTCCTAAAGTCTTACCTTAGAAATACTTCCAATATTCTGCAGAGCTCCTCTTACATTACATGCATCCTTCTGCAGAAAGCAGATGGGTATATCAGAAAACTTTAAACTCCTGTGCCACCTCATCTTTGCTCAGTCTCGGGAGACTTCCAGGGTGAAGTACCCAGAGAAACTACCCTGTTCCTAGGTAATGCAGCTCTTCTCTATGTAACAGACACAAATTCAAAATATCCTCTGTAAGGACGACAGTATTTTGCAAATGTTGAACAGCTTTAAGATTAGCTTTAATTCATCCTTCCTTGCAGAAGTGAAGAAGAGCATGGCTACACATAGGCACTGAGACCTCTGTCACAGATATCGGGGACACCCTGATTGAACTTACTGCGGTTTGCATACTTCTGCTGGCTTGAACACAATGCCCAGTGAGGTATCTTGTGATGGACTGCTTGGATTTTGCAGCTGAAGGCAAAGAAAACTAATGCTCTCTCTTTGGAGCAAAAGAGCTATTTGTCCAAAGCCTGCATCTTTTGAGTATACACTTGAAGAAAAGATGATAGAAAAATAACCACAGCTGCTAAGGACACAGTTAAAAAGTTAAAAGTTAAAACAGAACCACCAGCTAGAAGTCGGGTTCATTCTTTTACAGAAAATTACTGGAGGAGACTATACAGCAAAAACAGTGTGACAAACTCCAAAGCGGGCGAGGAGCACAGGAAAGTGCACATGTTTTAGATACACACACCTACGTTCAAGTTCTATCATGCATAATATTCTTTCTTTCAGTAAAGTTGATGTAAGGTAGCCTGAAAGTGTATTATTAATGACCCTCTTCTGTAATCGCCTTTGTGACATACACACATCTGTTCTTCAGCAGGGATGGTGAAAGAAGGCTGGAAAGAGTTGCAGTATCTGACAGGGCATGCCATTTGCTCCAAAAAAACAAATGAGGAAGGAGAGGAAAGCAGCATTTGTGGAGAAGAAAGGAGAAAATGAGAGAAAGCAGTCTACATAGATTAGAAAAAGAAAGAATAGTTTGATGGAAGAGTTGGAAGACCAAAATCAGTGTCACTGTATACACCACTTCTTTCATTAACTGGGTGATTTAACAAAAAACAAAAAAAACCAAACCAAACCAAACAAAAAAACCCCACAAACAAAAAACCCAAACCTAACAACCACCTTTTTAAATTAACAAAGCAAAATAAATATACTTGTGAATGATGTTCCTTTTCAGTCAGAAAAATATTTTGTTGTTTATAGGAAACGGAATAAAAATGTTTGATTTCTAAAAAGTCTCATTTTCAAGATATTCTTTTAATATAAATTTCTTTTCTCTTATTCTTTTTAGAATAGACTTCCTTCCTTCTCATCCTGCAACTTTTCACTGGCAAAACTAAAACCAGGAAAAAGCCAAGCCTTCCCAAATTAGTTAAATGCAGATTATTTCCAAATGAAATTAGAACAGTCATTAGTTCTGATGCTTTTGTTGTAAAAACAATTTTCTATTTTTGACCCAGGTCCATTTCTTTAATATTAAGCATGTATACGCCAGTGTTACCATATTATCACCTCTAGTCTGAGACATGTTCTCTCCACATACAGAATGCCCAACATTTTGTAAGATGTAGACAAATTAGCCTCAAAGTGCATTTAGTCTTGTTATCAGCCTGTTGCAGTGAAGAAACTGAAAGGAGCTGTCCATTATTTGACTGTGCTGCTTTCAGTTGCAGTACTAAAAGGTACGTATTTACCCTGACCTGGAATCTTTTGTGGTCCAGAAATAACCAAAAATAAGAGACTGCTTTATAAAAAAAATAAAAAGAGTTTGATCTGAATTTAAGGTTCCCTTGCCTGAAGATGTTAACAGAAGTAAAATATTGAAACAGCGAAAGCTCTCTTAAGTACTGATTATTCAATTAAGATTATATTGAAATATTCCTAAAATTGAGAGCATTTTAAGTGGGACAACACAGTAGAAGGTGTCAAATATGTTTAAAATCAGAGTAGAATCCAAATACAATTTAAACCCCAATTCTGTGCTAACTTCACTGTTCAGAAATTAAGATGAAATCCATAAAATAGAGATACTGGTTCCATGTTCATGAGTGATCTGATTGATCCTTCCACGCACACAATCAAGAGAAATTGATACCAGTGTTCCATTATGTACTTCAAAAGACGCACGGAGGGACACACTGGTCCATATGCTTCCCTCTGGCATCTGACCTCCAATCTGCTGAGCAATTGCTGTGGGTTGCATGTGATCCATGGTCAACTGATGGAGAGTCATTTTGAGCACATTGCATGAGTGGATTAGCTTTAAGTTAAATGCAAGGCTGGCAACTCCCTTTTCAGTAAAAATGAAATACTTCTGAGCAAGCTGTCCAGAAGAAATAAGCTGGATCTGTTTCTCACTGGATGAGACCTGGGTGAAATCCAGTAATTTGTTTCTCACAGCTCCTGTAGGCAGACTTGTAACAGAAACGGTGGCTGATATGGCACTAGAAACTGCTGAAGGGATCCAGATAAGGCTAAACATACTAATTCCAGAACTATCTCCAAAATACCGAACATTACACTGTGCGGGAGAAAGTATCTCAAAGCTAATCAGATCTCCAGCACCAACTTTTGTGGCCCCAGAAGCAGATATTGATGTGTCTCTGTAATTTACTCCAGATTTAAATACATTCATTAATTCTCTGTTGGTACCATTCCTATTGATATAAGAAATTAAGGAGAAACCCTCCCGGATACACATATGACCCATGGAATATAATGCTTGGTGGAACACAAATTTGACAACACCAGTTTCAGTGAACTTTATAGCTCTGCCATCATGAGATAAACTCAGCATGTAAGGGTCAGAAACAGAAATTATTTTAAAAGTAGGTCGATAGTTGGTTTGGTAATGCATTGCTGTTGACATCTGTGCACTGAGTGCCACAGCACCCGTGTCGTGGGACAACCAAAACAAACTGAGTGGGGTATTAAGATCATAAATATTTAAGTCTTTACTTTGATTGCAGAACTGATTGGGGCTCCTCAAATACACAGAAAGAGTCTGGCTGGGCTCCACTTCAGCAGCACTGCTTAAGCTAGTGCTCTGGAAATACTTTCCTTCGGGCTGTTCAATGCGAACACCGCTCAGTTCATAGCCTTCCTCACTGCCATTCAGCTTTAAGGAAAGTTGCAAAAAATTCCTGCAGTTGTGCTTTACTGCGAAATTTAGGTCAGTCCACAACAGACCATGTTGCCTGAATACCAGGCTGTTATCTTCAACAGATAGGATTTCACAGGGAAGCTTTCCCTTTATCTTCAAGTTCAAGCCAGAGTAAACCTGAGAGATGCCAGATTTTACAGAGGGTAGAATGATGTTTGCAGCCCAAGACTGTGAGAGCTTGCTTTCACTGGTTGCTGAACAAACCGTATCACTGACAGTGGAACAAGGCATGGCCACCATTCCATCTTCACATTTTAAACACGCTTGGCATTCCTGCATTTCCTTATTAAAGAAATACTCCTCTCCACACATTCCCAAAGCTGCATCTTTCTCAGCAATCCCGAGGCATCTGAAACCACCTGTTCACAGGAAACAATTTTTATTGTCATACTTTCAAAAGACTAAAAATAAGAACTCTACAGCTCCACGTATCAAGTACCTTTGATAATACACCATAAGGGAGAAAACAAAAGACGATCATGATGTTGGATCACTTTGTGCTATTAAAGCAACCTTGATAGCAAACAGGAAATATTAGGCATGACTTACCTTGTTCAAGCTGAGTCCAGTGCTTTAGAGTGGGAAAGGAGCTACACAGGGGCAATTCTGATCAATATCTGTTACAGATCAGATACAGTGATAGCGCACCAAAGACACTTTCTCCCTTCCCTAAGGTAAAAGGCATGGTGACTAACTGGTGCACTGAGCAGCAAAGATATTTTCAGCTAATGGAGAGTTCCCCTTTACATGGAGAACTGTGCACTGTCTACCCAGCCATGTGATAGGGTGGCACTGCTGTAGCTGTGATTGCTAAAGCAGTGCTTTCCAACCCAAGGGACACAGACCCCGGGCATTCTGTGTACAGGTTTTAAGGAACCTGCAAGAGATAAGTAGGAAAAACAAAACTGTAAACAGCAGGCTTAAAATCATTATGCGGATGTCTACACATATAAAATGTGGAGAATCACTGCCCTAAGACAGGGACAGCAGTGGTTGTGACTGAAGTCAAAATAAAACACTGCTGCAGACAGTAAAGAGAATATCTAGAGGTGCCATTTGAAATTACTTTATCTGATGTAAAGCAATTTTGTGCTGTTAAATGGTACCCCATGACCTCAGTGCATCAAAGATCCAAAGAGCAGGTTTTAAAAACAGCCTGTAATTTTCAATGGTAATTTTCCAAGAGCACGGCCAGCTGCCAATGCCTCCAACTGGAGCAACCAGCACCCAAAACCTTTGTGTACAGAACCTTCAGGGTCTAAAGTAACACACAAAACTGGAGGCACCCTGAAGAATAAGCACTTGCATTTTGTGCCTCAAAGCTGAATTGCTAAAGCACTCACTTCTGCTTTTCTTAATCACCATAATCAAAACTCAATAATCATCCTTCTTATAGCTCTTCTTAAATATCCTTTAATATGTAAACACTGTGTTATACATTTGCTTTATTCCTCAGCCGGAAAGTTGCTATATCTAGGCTGGGATTTGCTCTGAGACTGGGACTCAACAAACATTTGATGTGGACTCCAACAAGCCATTTTTCTCCATTACTAACTCCAGGGTGGAGCTGGCTACGCAGACTGCTGATGCAGGCAGAAAAGCATGCCACGCATACTGGGAACTGCAAGACAGAGCAGGAAGTACACATGCACCTGGCCCCCAAGAGGTCAGAATACTGGCTAAAATTCACTTCTGATTCAGCAAAGGACACCAGGCACTGTGTTAATTTATATAGGTTTCATATATTTACCCTCTTATCTCTTTGTGCATTTATATTTCATTCACTTAAGCAATGAGTCTCCTCTAGCACTGCTATGTGGGGCTGTGCAATTTATGATGCGAGAACACTCTTGCTGAGAGCAGGTACCATTTTCTCAAAAAAGCTCAATGTAGAACAGTAAGGTTTTTCCATTTGAAACTTAACATTTTGTTGTCCTGGAAAGTGTCTGGGGTTTTTTTATGAGCAAGAAAAGCCAAATAAATAAGATCACATTTTTTCAACTAAAAACATTGTAGAGGCAACACAGAAAAAAAATCTCGGACAAACTTTCATTTTGAAATCATTTTTAACCATGGTGTAATTGCTCATATAACACTTCTTAACCAGTTCTACTTCTCGTATCAATGGCTCTCCCATCACTGAGAAATACTGGATGAACTGCTCCTGACTTCACAAATGCAACTGCTTCACATAGCAGCGATGATCTGCAGTAGTACCCAGAAATACTTCTTATGCTATTTGCTTCTTTAAAATATTTTAGTGTGTATTTTAAGGATTTTAATGAAAAGTTTTATGAATGCATGTGGTGACTACTCTCACCAATTTGCTGTCTAGTCTTTTATAGGTTAGATCTGCAGCAGGTGTTCCCCCTGCATGTACTTCAACAAGGTGAGAAGCAGCACACAGGCTGCTTTATACTGTGGACACAGTGGCAAGAGCAGCATCCTACCCTTTGCCCAGAAGAGGTCAAGCAGCAAATAATAGCCAAACACCAGAAAGCCAGCACAGCTGCATGTTGTGGCTGCTTCCTACTTCTCTTTACTGCCTGACAACCTCTCCCACCTCTTCCAGATTCTTACTCTGGGCCCTGTGGCACCTGGTTTAACAGTGAGCAGCCCAGCTGTACTCAAACTGGTTTTGTGAAATTGAGTCTTGCTGCAGCACATTCACCAGCTCCGGCCTTTCCTGGAGGCCAGGCAATTGCAAGACAGCTAGAGTAAGCCATGTATATATTTTTCTGTTGTTATTACTCATAACTGCCTGATGTAAAGGTGACATTCAAGTAGATTAAGTATGGGAATCCATCTCTTTTTAAACTCTCTATGTCAAATTTGGATCATAACAAATTAACATGGTTAATTACAAATTGGGGCCGTCTGTCTTGGTTCTCATTCCTTTCCCTCCTGTATCACATAGTAAGTTCTACAGGAAGTCCCCTTTAGCTTGCACGGCATTCTGGGGAGAGTGCCTTTGGTTGACTCCGCTTGGTGAGTTCACACCAAAGACAACTCTCTGATCCCTCTCCTGTGATGGTCTAAGGAAACGATGCACTGGAGTCCACTTTTATTGATTAGGTACCTCCAGCTGCCATTGCTCCCTGATGACTAACCTTTAATCAAATAACCTAACAACTCTCAGCCTAGATAAAAGCAAGAAAAAGCAGCAGGAGAAGAAGGTATAATGGAGAGGAAAGTGGAAGGGTGAAGAAAGAGAGGCTCCTAGTTGAGTATTTCTTCAATGTTATTTACTCTGTCTCCCTTTACACTGTAGACTTTACATCAGTTGCTAGAGATGCAACAACCTTTTTGTTCAGCTCAAGAAACCACATACAACATCTGGAGCTCATATGTCAGATCACACCCCTATCTCCCCCACATTACCCAAAACAGACATTCAGTTTCAGCCTCCCTTTTGACAAGTTAATTGCACTTATATAAGATAATGAGCTATTATGAACAGACAGGCTGAAATTAGCAGTCCTCTATAATAAGGAATTAAAAGAACACTCTCTCTTCCATGACAGATGGGGATGACATTGACAGGACATTGATTTCTGATCCAGGTGATGGGAAATAAGTTTGCTTTCATACCTTTACAAGCCACCATTAAAACTGGAAGAGGAGGAAATCAAGGGAAGAGTCCTTTCCTTTGAAATGCATTGCTACTGCCTTTCTGTGGTCTGACACACCACCAGCACCCATCTGTTTCTTGGCAATATTCTGCCCTCCCTTACTTACCTCCAGCAGTTGTATAGATCCGTCTGGGTCCCCCCACCACAGAACCCACTGGATAAATTCCTTATGACCTTCCCTCTACCAAGCCACAGACTAGAGCAACACCAAATGACTATCACATTGTCTCCTCCCCCTTCCATGGGATGGGGCCTTGTGGACTTCCTTCCACAAAACCACCGACTCAGCCAAACACAGTCTCTTACTGAAGAAGAGAAAAAGCCTTACACCTTTCCAAAGCTCCATCTCAAATTTTGTGCCTGAAGCTGTATTGTCTCTAACTGCCCACCACTAAGGCTGTTTAAAATTGCTTTGCCTCTTCTCTTGCAAGACTGATGGTACCTCTTCTACAGTATTTACCACATAAGGCAACACTAATTGCTCTCTTCCTCTAGTATCTTCCAGCTTCCTGGGGTGTTTGTGGTGATACCATCCAGCCTACCATAGTTCCCACCCAGAGGAAGTAAGGACAATGTAAGTGAGCTCAATGTCCTCTTTTAACCCTTTCCTAGGACCAACTTCCTCCCACATTTTTTCCACCACTGAGGGCAGGAATAGTACAAAATCAGTCATAATCAGCTGCAAACAACCCCTGTCTCTCAGAGAGGACACCCTCTTTTTACAAGTAAGAAGTCTAGAGAAGGAAAAAGATAAAACCTAATGAAGCTCTTCCTTGATTATTTGACTAGGAGCCCTCAGGTAGAGGTAACAATTGGTGAAATGCTGTATTTGATCACACAGTTTCCTTCAAGATTTTTTGGCTGACCAAAAATAAGACAAGTAGAAAGAAACCTGGTACCTAGATATAGTTTGCTCAGTATGTCTATTAATTTTGCTCTATTGTGTCTGACTGCCATGAGGCATAATGAAGGCAAAGTCAGAACTCCAGTCAAATTTGTCCTTAAATGTCTGAAAAATAACCCCAAGCCCCTGCAAATAATGGAAACTGTAGCTCGTTCCTCAGTATTTGACAATATTGTTGCTGAAGGAGAATAAGACTGATAGAGGCCTTATGAGAAATTTCATTAGATCAAATCAAGTATCTACCCCAGTGCAGCAGAAAGAAAATGACAACTGTTTTTCTCCATTAGGAATAATATCTTTGATTTTGACCCTATTTGCATCAGCATCCACAAGAAAGTCAGGGCATAAGTGAAAATTAAAAACAAACCATATAAAACCCCACAAATGTAAGGCAAAAGGGAACATCCAATGCTCCTAGTGGATATTATGTCCCAAATAGCCCATTGTCTACAAGAACTGCTATCAATTTGAGGGTAGGGAGGCTCTGCAGAGGAATCTAGACAGGCTGGATTGATGGGCCAAATGCCAGGTTCTGCACTTTGGCCACAATAACCCCCCAGCAGCACGACCAGCCTGGGGAGGAGTAGCTGGAAAGCTGCTCAGCGGAGAGGGACCTGGGGGTGTTGATAGATAGCCAGCTGAACATGAGCCACCAGTGTGCCCAGGTGGCCAAGAAGGCCAATGGCATCCTGGCCTGGATCAGGAACAGTGTGGCCAGTAGGACCAGGGAAGTGATTTTACCTCTGTACTAAGCACTGGTGAGGCTACATGTCGAGTACATGTGTTCAGTTTTGGGCCCCTCACTACAAGAAGGACACTGAAGTACTAGAGCATGTCCAAAGAAAGGCAACAAAGCTGGTGAGGGGTCTAGAGCACAAGTCTTAGGAGGAGCAGCTGAGAGAATTAGGGTTGTTTAGCCTGGAGAAAAGGAAGCTCAGGGGAGACCTTGCTGCTCTCTACAACTGCCTGAAAGGAGGTTGTAGAGAGTTGGGGGTTCATTAATCAAGTAACAAGTGATAGAACATGAAATGTCCTTAAGTTGCACCAAGGGAAGTTTAGGTTGGATACTAGGAAGGATTTCTTTACTGAACAGGTCATCAGGCATTAGAATGGCTTGCCCAGGACAGTGCTGGGAGCCCCCATCCCTGGAGATAAAGAGTTGTGTAGACATAGCGCTTCGGGATTTGGATTAGTTGAGATCTTGTCAGTGTCAGGTTAATGACTGGAGTCATTAACTTAAAGATCTTAAAGATCTTTTCCAATCTGTGAACTTAAGAGCCCTGTTGTGTTTCAACCACTTGGATTCCAGCAAGCTGAGCATGTCATTACTCACCAACATACAGGCCTGAGTCCTTATCTGTCTCTTTGGCCTGTTCCTGAAGATCTTATTATCTTCACTCTTTAATTATCAGAGACTATAACCTACCTGGAGTATTCAGGCATTTTATCCTCTCGCCACAAATGCTCGGAGATTCGGTGCATTCGTCTCTGTCCTGTAAATCACAAGAATCATACTGAAACACTTTAATGCAACAAATTAAATTTGAAACAAGCACTTCTTCAGGCTCTGTGACACCCCTCTACCAGCAAAAGGCATATGTAGGGATGGAGAGGGGGCTGATCCCATAAGTATGCTGGAGAGATACAACTTGTTTTGGATTGGTCATTTGTTTTAACAAGCTATCCAGAAAGACTGTGTGGTGCCCACAAAAAGCTAGCAAGGTGCAGATGACAAGCTGAATGGATTGGTGGTTGTGCAACTAATGCTTGTTTTGATGCATGATCTGTAAGGTGGTACCACATCCCCCGAGACTGATGCATTGCTCAGTTGGTCTTAAGGATGTTGTAACAATCAAGACCGTTAGGAAAGACTCTTAAAGACATTTAGTCTGGGAGGAAGCTTCTAACTGAAAAACACACAAGAAAGGTAAATGATAAAGCAGCATTTCCTGTCAACAGCCCTCCTTTCACCCTACAGCAGGCACAGGGGAAAGAGTAACAGGCTACATTTGCATTTAAATGCTAGCATTAAGAAAACTGAGACTAGTAGAGACAGACTGGACAGACTCTTTCAGGTTGTCTTCTCAGTAT
Source organism: Ceryle rudis (assembly GCA_033439905.1). Lineage (NCBI taxonomy): Eukaryota > Metazoa > Chordata > Aves > Coraciiformes > Cerylidae > Ceryle > Ceryle rudis. The sequence continues at coordinate 9,373 of JAAGNO010017022.1, read as the reverse complement.
CTCAGGCTTAGTTTGCAGGCTCATGTTAAGTGAAGAAATGGGGGCAACACTTGGCAAGTAAGACACTGTTTTAAATCTCACACTCCCCATGTATCTTAGGACTTCTAAATGAAAAAAAAAAGTGATAGAAGAACCATCTTATTTTGCTTACATGCTGGTTTTGTGTTGCATAATAAAATGTGACTAATAGTAAAAGCATCTCTGTTCTGTATTGTTATATATTTGTATGCTGTGTTTAAGCTGGAACTATTTTTTACCTTTGTTTTAACTGACAACTTTGGTTTCCAAATTTATAAACAAATACCTGACCTCTATTTTTTGTTTGGTAAAGCTTTCCTCTGCTCTTCAAAGAAGTCCCATAGACCCATTCAGTAAAACAGGTGCTTCAAACTGGTTCTCTCTAACTCTCCAAGTAGTTATTTCCAGAATGTTATTCCAGTATGTCCAACACACTACTTCATAAGCAGTAACTGAAAGATGCAGAATTATATTTTACCTGGCAAATGCGATCAGAGTTTGAAGAACACTCAGCCATTTGGAAAAAACCCGCAGGGCACAATGTGCATTTTTCACATTGGGAAGGTGTCTTTTGGAAATTGCAAAATTCATCACTTTCACAAAGGCCACAGTCCAGCAAAGACTCCCCAACATTAATCACTTTTGCATCCACTTCTACTTTATGCACAGAGTATGACTTCTGGAGATGATTTCTGACCTGGTTCTGAAGTCCTTGAAGATGACTTTCAAAATAATTTTGAATATCTTCTTGCAAGCTCTGAAATGACATTTGTTTCACCGTATCAAAAAGCATGCCATACTGGACTTTGATCAGATCCATTTGCTCATACATTTTTCTTTGCTGTTCAAGAATCTCCTGCTGCTGGCTAACCAATACATGCTGCTGTTCAGCAAGTTTTTGCTGCAAATCAACAATGATCTGCTGTTGGCTTTTTAGCATTTCAGTAAATTTCTCTTGACCTTTTGCAAGGTGCAGCTGCAGTATTAGGGCATCTTCAGATGGAACTTCATTTTCTCCTGAAACACAAACGATCGATTATTGTCCAAGAAAAGTAATTTTCCAGCTTGTTGTATTATCTCTTCAAAGGCATTCAAATTTTAGTAAGTTAACGAAAAGTCTCACAAGATTCACATAATGACTATAAGGCCAGTTCCTTTACTTTTTGTAGCCCCTTCATGGGACCACAAAGTCTTCCATTTCATAAGCAACAACATTTATGGTTGTAGACATTTAAAAAAGTCATAATCAAGCTTCCTGCTTCAGGGCTTAAATTAATCATCACTGGGGTTCAATAACAGATTAATCATTCCTATTTACATGTTCAAATAAAGTAAAGAGTAAATGGTCAATTTTCACTGAAGAGGCAATAAAATGAGGTAATAAAACTTGCTGAGAACACTAAGCTATTAAGGGCAGTAAAAGGAAGGGTCAATTGCAAAGAGCTGCAAAAGGAGCCTATGATACTCAGTAGTGGCAATAAAATAACAAAAAGAAACTCAAAGCAGATAAAGGTGAAATTAGGCACCCGCTAAAAAAAAAAATATGTTTTTTTGTATCAAATGTTGTACTTGTCAATTATTATTACCATTTGGAAATGATCTTGAGATAATATATCAAGATACAGATGTTGGGCTACAGAGACATGTAATCATCAGTTCAGCACCCAACAGAGGTCAAAAAGGCAACTAAAATGCTAGGACTAATTATGAGATGAATACATAACAGAAGAGCATGCATCATTATAACAATAGAACATTTTTAATATAACATGGAGTCCTGGTTCCCCATCTCAAAAAAGGTCACTGAAGAACTTGAAAAGTTCACAAAAATGCGGCAAGGAAAATCTAACGTATGATATTGCTACAATATGTAAGTTGGACTTTCAGGCTCAGAAAAAAACCAACTCTGTTATATTACAGATGTCCTAAAGCAAGTGGATATGGAATGATTCTTCACTCTTTCTTCCAATAAAAGAATTTAGGGGACATTAAATGAAGGCAGCAATTGCAATACATGTTAAAAGTTCAACCAGGCCCAGAAAGTTGCTGGCCCAATATATAAAATAAAATAAATTTAGAGCTAAAAGATACACAGACATCAATCAGGTTCGAGAAATCTGAGCCAAAAACTGTTCAAAGCTGAGAAAATAATCTAGGCAAATACCATGCCATGCTTTCCACAGCATTTGCCACTGGATACTGCCCGAAAGAGAATTCTGAATCCAATACACTCATCTGTTCCTATGCAGCACTGAATTTTTCTCTTTGAAGTGCAGAACATCAAGGATGACACAATGAAAAAGACCACAACCAGATCCTGTTTACAGTTCCTAAAATATTTTCTTGTTTGGTTACTATTATTCATGGCATAAGGCACATTGAGATTTATTGCTCAGTATTCGCTTAATATTTCAAGTGTAGTTTGCAGGGTACTGGATTGGAGAAAGCAAAGAGCAGGATCCAGGAACTGCCACACTTCCCATCGAAGTAGGAAATTGCAGATTTTGAAATATCTACTAAATTATATGCCCAGATCTCCTTCCATCTAACATGAGCAGTAGTTCTGTGACAAGCAGAACCACTGTAATCTGATTCTCTGTGGATCTGTGTCTTCCATTTGACATGGCTAAATAACTAGCACTACCTTCACTACCTTTCTCCTTCAGAATACAAAGCAACAAACAAGCTGCTTTTGTCCTACTAGCTGAAAGGATTAACAGCTATAGGCAAACTTTCAAATACTGCACTCTCTCTTCTCTTTAATCACTTCTTACAAAGTTTATACAGCCTTGCCTACTTCTAATACTTCTGCCCATTGTCAAATTTGCCTGAAACCATCCCATAGGTTTGACAGAAACTAGACAGCAGGACAGTTACGAGCACGCTGTCATTGTCTGTCAAGATTTTTCATCACCCTACAAGGGCTCCATGTGTGCTTGAAGCTGGAAAGGCATTAACAAATTCTTTCACAAAACTTTTGCTCTCAGAAGTCTTGCTTAAAACCAAGAATACAGACAGAAGAGCACACATCTTTACAAGTATTTTGGCTGTACAGGTGGTAACGCAGCACAAAAGGACTACACCATGTATCAGCAGGAGTCACGTCTTCAAAGCAGAAGGAAATTCTGTGTGGAAAAGGGTGGCCCTTACCTGGCCAAATAAAGCATATGCACCTAGAAAAACAGCTGATGAAAGCTGGCACATTGAGGCTTTGGCTACCATGTTTACTACTGTTACTTAATGGTTTCTTGGTAGATCTCCCTTTTATATTCTCTAAGATAGACTCCATCCTTTGTCCTGCATTAATATGATTGCTTACACACTGGGAATCACATGTGAGAAGAGGGCTCCATGCTACTACCGCAATACAATTATCAATCAAAAGAATATAAATGCAGTAAATAATGAGCACAACATTCTTATAATACCAAAAACCCTAAAATCTAAATGCATTCCCTTAGGAAACTGCTACATAGTACTAACAGTCATCACATTTACTGCTGAATGAGCTGTGCACATGTCTGCCTTTACCAGGAACTTCAGAAAGAAATGATCTTGACATTAAGCTTGAAATATTAACAAATCCAGGTTTGTAAAGAACAAATAGCAATGAAAGTAACAGCATTAAAATCCCTCTTTCTAGGCCTCTTGACCCACTTTCTCAAAGAAAAAGGAAAAAAAAATAACCTTCACAGAGGTGAGAAAAAGTCCAACTGCACCACTTAGAAGTCAACCTAGGGAACTGCCTCTGGGCAACTGTGAGAGGGAGTGAATTCCATAATCAAGGATCTATTTATTACCAAACCACTTTTTTTCCAAACCCACTTTTCCTCCAGTTCTCAGTGGCTGAGATTCAGGGACCAATAACAATAACATTTTGAATTATTCCGTCCATCACAAATTTATAGATAGCGAGAATACAGACTCTTTTAAGACAGGGTTATTGGGCTCTTCCAGTCCTGGGAATCTTGAGTATTTCTCACACACATGAGCAACACTGTTGGAGCAAAGAAAGGTTAACTAAAGTCCTGATTCAGTAAGAGACATGAAGTAGAGCTTACTTTTAAGCACATACTTCAGGAGCATTGTCTTCAAACAGTAACTGACTTGCTGGCAGTAACAACAGCTATAATTTGAAGTACTGACTGCAGTGAAACTTACTCCCATGATGGACCAGCTTTCTATTCTCTGCCCTCAACGGCCTGCCAGAGCTTTGTAACAACAGCTACACTCCTGTCAGTCAGCTCAGCTTTGCTCCTTTGGGCTGTCTAAAGCTCAGCTGGTGAGAATATGAGGCCTAAGAAATGCTTTGTGATTGTTTTTTCCTCTCACTTTTATCCACTTTGCAGTACTATGACTAAGCTTAAGACTTACCAGTAGAAGCCCTTCACTGCATGGTACAGTCAGTGCTACTGGCAGTTCACAATGCCAGAGCAACACAGGGTGTAATAAAGCTCATGCATGAAAGAGAACACTCTACTGAAAATAAACTACATCTAATTAAGCAGATGGGATATCTTGTTTGCCATAGGGATTCTGAAGTGGAAGCCTACAATGGCTCAGTTGCAGAACGCCCTACATGTGTCTTTGTTTCCCTCCACTAACTATACAAGACATGGTGTTCGTGTCAGATGGGGATATCTCTATCTCAGACATCTAAAATCATGAGAAGGATTCCACTGCAAGTGATGTTTACACATTAGTAAATGCCAGCAATCCCACTTAAGTATCTTTCTGCATTGCCCAGACAAGCATTGAACAGGTACACACATCAGCAACACCGAGATGTTCCCATGACCACTGATGCAATGTTACTTGCCCTGCACACGCACGCCACACACAGCCATGTCAAGAACTGTTTTGCAGAGGCCTGCTCCATGCTTCCAGGATTAATCCATGGTGCAAATATAGTATCACATGCAAACCTCTGTGATATTTCCCTAGTATGCTTGGAAAGAAAACGTCATCCTGAGGGTACATGCTGCATGGACAAAGTAGCCCTCGGGCACAACTGGCCTCTGCACAAGGCTAAAAGCAGGCAGTCATCCTCCTGTGAGGAAGGGAAAGTGAGATCTTGATTGCAACTGGAGAGAACAGGGCCATCTGCCAGTGCCTCTGACTCCTGGTAACCACAGGAGATGAGCCTGGGCTGCAAGCAGTGCTCAGTGCACAGACAGCAACACCATGAGAACCTACAAACTTGCTGACCAGGTTTGGCAGGTATGAGACATTATTTTACCCAAGTGCAGGTGTTTGCAGCTGCCGAGAAGTCTGCCCAAAAGAAAACAGAAAGATGGGTCTAATAGGAAAAACGAAGGCTTTAATGGCGATTAATGAGTGAGAAAAGAAACACAGAGAAATAGAAGATGGTAGGACAACAGGAACAGGTGCTGTGCATTCCTTCTTTTGGGATGACAATCTTTCATCTGAAGGAAGGTGTACTCACGGTGCTCCTGAGAAACAGCAGTGACAATACTGCAGAGGAAGGGGCTCAACTGATTTGATAAGGGAGGACAGTCTGCACTCCAGCATCTTCACGTGGCCAACAGAAATAGTGGTTCAGCTCAGCTGCAGCTGGCAGGAGCTTTCCAGATAGTAGCTGTGGTGCTGGCAGTACTGGATGAAGAGAATATGATGTTTGCGTGATCCCCGCAAAGGGCTACGCTGGCCCTGGAAGGCAACCGGTGGAGCATAACAGTCACCTGCCTCAGGCAGATGAGTGTGCAAACACGGACAGAGGGCTGGGAATCAGATAGAACCCCTGATACTGGCCTGTATCTTGGAGGGCTGGTATCAGGCATGGTCTTCAGCAAGAATTCAAGAAGACTGCACCTCACATGAATGGGGCTACGCAACAGGTTGATGTAAAGATTATTCTGCTCACCAAAATACAGCCTTCTCCGACAGGTAAAGTAGAAAGTGTTTGCAGCTGCACTGAAAATTCATTGCAAATCTACTCATGCACTGTCACTGAGGTAGCAGTCAGAGGCTGGGGTGAGCCACCAGGTCTCTGCCTGTGGATGGTGAATTAATATAGGCAGAAAAATGACCTTAGCATCACATAGGCAATGTATTCAAGCTCCCCTGCTGTCTTGAGGAGAGGGCAATGGCAATGTAAGTCCCCATGCAGCTGGCCTTAGAGTGACGTGATGAAATGGTAACCAGACAGAAATGTTCCCCTAAAAACAAGAGAAAGACAGTAACAGTCACTGACCTGTTTCTTCCTAAGTAGATGGTGTCCTGTTTTCAGCTACAGCACCTTAGATGTGAAAGTGAAGGGCCAGCCAGCCTGCCATTTCTTTCTTCCACCAGGAACTAACTGTACCTTTATCCTTGATCTAAAACCAGTAGAAAACCCCAAGACAAACTCTCTGCACATGGCTGCCAGAGAAACCTTCTCTTTTAGGGTTGAAGAATTAGGATGGGTGAGGATGTAGAGGTGGCAGATAATGTGTCATAAACTTATGTTCTTTCCGACTGTGTGACAGGTTCCTAGAGGCTAAAATAAACGTATGACTGCCTGGGCTGGAGGCATAAACCTGCACCATCCGTAATAGAGACTTCACCCCACAGTTGTGCAAAAGATGTACTGTGTACAAGAAAAGAAATACTGTGGTATTTTCTTTGCCTCCTGCTCACTCAAGTTACGCGTGGAGCACATGGAGCGGTCTCGTCTCACAAGACACTGCAAAGAGCCCTGGGAACACACAGCGGCCATTGCCAGTACTAGAGGCGACTCTGCACTTTGGCTAACCCCAGAGACTCCTAGAGCTCAGCAAAGCCTGTCTGCAGCATATTCACTGCTGTACTCAACAAGTGCCTAGATTTTCTTCAGAGGGACTCTTGCTGGTCCCCAGATGTTACTGACCACCACAAGCAGTTGTCCCTGAAGCTGGTTCTTCTCCATGAAGTTACATCTGTACTGCACATCAAGACAGACTGCTGCCAAACCTGTGTAATGAGATTTATCCACAAAGTTTCATGGCAGGAAAGCCACCACCTCCACCATACAGACTGGGCATAGCTCTTCAATGAGTTCTGTCCTCTCTATCAGGCCTCTTCAGACGACTAGGACTGCGGTATGCTCTTCATGATCCTTTACTTGCCTTTGCCCTGCCATGTTCACTGCATGCTGTTTGAGTAGCAGCTCTCCCCAGACAACAACAGATGCATTTCCCCAGATTAGATGTCTGGTTATTTCCTCCGATTAGATGTTTGATCCTCACATTTTGTTGTTGTTTGTTCTAGTAGACAAGGCATGCTGGAACTGATAGGCAGAACCATGCTCATCTCCAAGACCCACCACTCCAGCTGCAAATGGGAATTGAACAAGGTATTCTCTGCACCGATGCAGGAAACCCACTGACCTGTGCTCATAAGAAGGTCTTAAGCTATTGCAGAGAATGTTAGAGGGTGCAGGCAGAGCAGAACACCAGACACTTGCCTGTGCACTGACTTGAAGGAAACCAAAGACTGCCAACATGGCTTATTTTCTTCTGTTCCTGATGCCAAGAACATGGAATTTCTGCTAGATGTTGATGAATCCAGTATGTTATTCTTCTACTCCTAGGAGAGAAAGCTACCTTCTGAAGGCCTGGGCCCAGTTTTTCTCACAGGCAGAACACGTATATATATCCTTTGTCCAGTCACCTATAGCAGGTCTCATCCACACCAACCGTGGCCATGATTGCTGCAGTGGGCCTGGGTGTTGGCTAGTGGCAACCAGTGTCACAGTGAACTCCTGAGGGTGTAGCTGTCCTCATCTGTAAACCCTCTCTCTCGTGTAGAAGCTCCTGTGTTATCACAGGTTTGCTCACTTTGTGTTTCCACGCTGGCAGTGCCTTCCATGAGATTATGCGGTTTAGTGGGCAGTGCTGCACAGCATTTTCCCTCCAGAACACGGGATGCTTCTCTCCACCACAGGAAGGCCACAAATGCACAAATCCACAACTGCCACTGGCCATAAGGTATAATCTGTTCTTGATGCCTTCAAGGCTTTAAGGGAAATTTCTAACCACACTTCTGTTTCTCCAAGACTTCACCCAACACCAGGCCTGCAAAAAGCACAAAATTGGAAGAGTACAGTGAACTCTGTGTCAAGTCTCTGAAATCCCCAGCACCTTCACTCTCCGACCCTTTTGCTTTCACTTCTTATTCCGTTTTCCTCTGATCCACATCAGAAAGGACAGAGGACCTGACCATAAGGCCTAGGAGATGAGGGGTGCACTTAACTTACCATGTTATCTCGAAGTCCTGATGGTACTGGAGACTGGGCAGCACAGACTGATCCATGTCCTCTGAAGATGGCCAAAGAATAAAAGGATGTTTTGAGAAAGAGGTCATGATGAGCTGGATGCTCTTTGTAAAACCTTCAGAGAGATACAGCATGTCTGCTTTCAGCACAATCCAAGAAGTACTAGTCCTTTCTGTCTGTGCAGAACACCCTTATTATTTGCCAGGGCTTATTACATAGCCATGGATTTGGTAAGGACAAAGAAAATGCAAATATCTTGGGTCCTTGTGAAAGGGAGGCATGGCAGTTATGGTGACAGTACAGAGTATGCACAAAATCAGAGCAAATGGTGGCCAACCATACTGACTTGTCTGGTTTCTGTCCACCTTTGGTTATGGAGCATACAGAGGTTCTGTAAGACATCTGGGAGGAGTATCAGTCAAGATGAAGGTAAACAGTGTCACTGCACTAGGTACAAGAGGGTTCAATCTCAGCCCTGGGACTGGAATCACCATTAAGTGCTGGAGTCTGCTTTGGAGGAGATGTCACTTCACTAAGCAGATGTTGGTAATAAGGCTTAGTGTACACTCTGGTGTCTGAAGCAGTCACAGCCCTCAGATCAGCCACAAGGATGTGACAAAATTTAAATGAATTTCTTCATGCTTTCCCTTAGCTTTTAACGTCTACAGGGAATAAAATAAATTACACTCATACATTTTATATCTTTCAGATAGGGCATTAAACCAGAACTCAAACTGCTCTGTGGTCATTAAAGATCTGCTGGTGCTTTTCATGTGGGGAAATCCACATATCCCAGGCAATTACATAACATCTTCTGCTGACCTCTGAGAACAACCATGGATATACGCAGCCAGTGTGTGCTCACAGCCCAGAAAGCAAATCGCATCCTGGGCTGCATCAAAAGAAGTATGGCCAGCAGATCGAGAGAGGGGATTCTGCTGCTCTACTCTGCTCTGGTCAGACCTCACCTGTAATACTGCATCCAGCTCTGGAGCCCTCAGCACAGGAAGGACAGGGACCTGAGGGAGCAGGTCCAGAGGAGGCCACAAGGATGATCAGGGGGCTGGAGCACCTCTCCTACAAGGACAGGCTGAGGGAGCT
>JAAGNO010017021.1:41366-82490 GCA_033439905.1 Ceryle rudis | reverse complement strand
GGAAATTGAAATAAAACAATATTTTGGTAGTCATCACTGAGTATGTTGAACAGCTGGAGTTCCAAAATACATCCCTGCCCCTTTAGAAGGACTTAAAAGCCACAATTTAAAGAAAAATACACTGTACCCAATAACTGTGCATTAAAAAGGAGGGGAAAAAATCCATACTTCCACCTTGATCTCCAGGTGAACAAAAACCTGATTTAGATCCACGTGTTTTATATCTTCCAGGTCCCAGCTAGGTATTTCTGCTGGGTTTTTTTTGGAGGGAGGGAAGAATTCCTAAAACTTTTTTTTAAACATTTAACTGCTTCCCATTACCATTTTCATAAACAGAGGTTAGAAGCAGGGAAAGGCGAGGAATCTTCAAAACTTTCTAAAGCCTTTAAGTGCTAACAGCAATAGCTGCCGCAAGGGAGAAAAAAAATACTGCCAGCTTCCAGGGGTTTTGGTATCAATGATCACTTCTTTCTCTGCCATAAGGCTGATCCTGAAAGGTCCTGAACAGTTCCTGAAGAGGCAAGAGCCCCACCTCATTAAATTAAGAATATGTAGCCAATTTAATGAAATATTTAACACCTCAAAGGCCTCAACTTTTCAAGAGCATTCAGTACATTGTGGCACATGTACAGTAGGGTCATAGCAATGTTCCCCTTGATAAATGCAGCTGGACCATATGAAACCCCCCAAAATGATCTTTACATCCAGTTCATTTACATTTATCCTAGCAGGACATATTAGCTCATACACGCCACCAGTTAAACCACCTACATTGCTCCTGTATCAGAATCGGCTCCCAGTCAGCTGGTGCAAAGCACCAGACCCATCTCCTTCCCTTCAGCTAGAGACACCCTACAGCAACTATTATCTCCTGAAGAACAAGGTAAATCTACCCTGTGAATGTTTTTTTGCTCCTACTATGACTTCTTGAAAAGAGACTCAGCTGAGTGAATGAAACAAAACGAAGGGCACTGGTAACACTGTCCTCAAGCAATCACTAGTGTGTAAACACTGCAAATAAACAGCTGACACTAGAACACAACTGATTCCTGTGACTCGGTGCTTCATGGCTGCATGAAGAGCAATTGGATGTTAAACCCTGATTAATGAAGAAGACTATTTGTTTTCCCTCTGCGACAAAATCCCCATGGCACTAATTAGGAAAACAAAAACATTTTCCCAAAACAGAAACACCCAAAACAAAACGAAGGATTGCAAATACTTCCACAGTCACCCAGAAGGAAAGCGCTGGCAGCTATTGTGGATTTCTGACTCCCTGACTTGAGCCCGAAGGAGAAAAGCCAGTAGCCCAGCACTCGCTCACCCTGTTGCTAAATCAAAGGTTCGAGATTAGCATTAGAAGGCCAGAGCTGAGGTTCTGCCACACTCAGTCCAGGAACCTGCAGCAGCTGTCCCAACACCAGTGAGGACGGACATCAGACAGCCCAGCCACCGAAAAGAACAGAGGGCCAAGCAGCCTGCTTTTAAGATGTGGTTATGTTCCAGCCCAGAGAAGGTGGAGAGTCACATATCTCAGCTGTGTATGCATAGAACTCTTGCTATAGGAAAAAAAAATAAAACTAAATGTCCAAATTATCTTCTGAAAAGATCTCAGTGAATCTAGTATGTCCACAGGATGCAGACCTTGTTCTTAGGACAGCAAAGGAAGAAGTTCTGAGCACAAATCCACTATTATCACAGAATACCATCATGCAACTGGCACTGATTCATGGGCATTTCCATTGTTAAAGCGAAGAATCAGTCTTAGCTTTGGAAAAATCCACACTTTTCCTCATCCTCTCACTCTCCACATGTGGACTTAGGGAAGAAGAGACTTTACACCTTATGTTCTCTTTTCTTTCTCACTTTCTTTGAAGCCACCTCCCCCAAAGCAGCACTTAGCACAGTGACAAATGAAGCAATAATAAGGTTAGTCATTTAACTCCTTGCATCCTACTTAAAAATCACCCTAATTACTGTGTAATGGGTCCACAGAGGCAGAAGAGTCTGGGTGAAATCTACCCGGAGGGCACCGGTATAGTTCATCTGTCCATTCCCTAATAGCACTCTAAAGTTCACCCTTATAAACATGTCACCTAGTCTATAATTAAGTGACTGGTCATTAGGTAACATATGTGGTACCTGTGGGTCACATATCAGTCAGCTGGTGATGGATCTTAATCCAATAGCTGTGCGGAAGCAGCTCCATAGCTCTCTGTCACCACACCATTACTCTCCACACACAACCTCGTGTAGGTGGGTTTTTTAAGCAATGAACTCTGTGTTTGTGAAGGGTGAGAAAGTGGGGGCAGGAGGAAGTGGAAGGACTGTCACAGCTCAGTCTTCATGAAGCCCGGCAGCACAATCAAAAGTGGAGTTTTTCCTTTATATTCTGCAAGCATACCAGTTCCTAAAGCACTCTTGATTCTTTGCTGACAGGTAATTTCCCATTCACACTCCATATGACTCAAGATTGCCAATTACTACGCTTGTATAAACTACAAGAGGACGTCCTCTCTCCTGGTCATATTTAAAATAAATAGCTAAATATCAAGTTACGCTTTTTAACTCCTTTCGCTTCCATACATCTGCCAGGCCTTGGTAGAGAGAAGGGAAAAGCATAAGCCAAATTTATCCTGGATTTTACAAAGGAAACTGGAAGAATCTAGAAGGTGCATCTGAACAAACTGCCAAGGAACTGAATGAACTATGCAGCCAGGCCGATCCAGCCACCGATCAACGTGGGCGCATGCAGAGAGAACTCCAGGCAGTTTCTTTGCAGCTCCCTTGCTCCCCTCCCTTAAACAAAGGGTCTATCAGAACAAGAGCAGGACATTCAACTTCAAGTTCTTCCTCAGCCTGCACAAAAGCAATGGTTTCCAGCAAGTTTTGTTGCCCCCGAGAGACAGAAAAGGACAGGTCACACAAAGTCTTGAAGTTCAGACTAGAATCTTAGAAACCCTGAGGCTCATACTTCTTACAAAAGTATTCAGTTGTTTTACAATTTACAAGTTCTCTGAAGTGGCAAGAGAAAGAGAATTCATTTCCCCGAGGAAGACCCACAGAGGCAGTGCTATATAGCACAAAAAAATGTTTGCAACCCATTTTATCTGGGTTGCAAGAGCCTGCAACCCTGCCTGTGTGTTGCATATACCAATTTCAGGGAATTTACTTTTACCTTCTGCATTCTTGGATGCACTAATGCAGTGAAGAGCTGGACCACACAGATTTCCAGATGGCAAATGAGATTTGAACTAAGCTTTTCTGGGTAAGTAAATTATAAAGGACAGGAAAAAAGAAGAAAAAAAATAAATCACATGCCCACAATGTTTAAAGGTTTATAATTGCTAGTTATTATATCCAAGGAGGGTGCCCAAAGCCACCAACAAAACAAGACGAGACCTTGAAATCAGTCCACGGACCCCAACTGTTGAAATGTGCCTTAACTACCACGCATATTAACCTCTCATGACATCTCTTCTGGCAACACACCTCATCTGTTTGATGTTCACAAAAAACCCACTCGGCCCGCCCATGGTTTTGGTAACACAGGAGGTGGAAGATTTGGCAAAAGCATTACACTGGCCAATTAATTCCAAGAACAAAATTCCAAGACCGAGAAGAGGCCTGTCTAGCAAGGACTAATTTACCATTGTATTTAGAGATGTAATTAGATGTAACCGGAAAACAAAACAAAACCAATAAACAACAAACATTATTTGCAATGTAAACAAAACAAGGCATTGGAAAGAGAGCAGAGATGCACAGATTTTGCCCCCCAGAGAATTTGACTGCTGTAAAGTCTGCAGCCAAGGAAGGGATAAAGTCTAAAGAAATGCATTCTTCTTTTTCATGGTGGTTTTTTTTTTGTGTGGTTGGTTTTTTTTATAGAAGATGCCTCCACCTCTGACCACAGTGAGAATTTGAGCCCTCCTTCCAAGGCTATGCACCTCATGCCCTCATGGGACTGCTGGAGCATTCTTCATAACCAGTTCCATCAGATTCTGCTTTTTTTTTTTTGTAACAAAGAAAACATCGTGCTCCTTCCAGGATTCGCCTATTTTACCAAATTCTCAGGTTCTTTAGTCAAAGACAGCATGAGACAGACAAGATGAACCTCAAACAAAATCTACAAACGTGATTTGTAATTTTAAAATAAAGCTCATGAAATACACAGCTGAAAGCTGCTGTCTACAAAGGCTGGTACAGAGATGCCTTTTCCTGGCCTGTTGTTCTATACTACATCAATACCATAATTTCAAATCCTGTTTGCAAACAGCAAAAACAACCTCTCACATTTCAAGCTATCCAGTAAAGAATTCAAACCTTTTTACTTGGGGGTCTTTTACTCTACAAGGCACCTCCGGGTGTAGTATCAATCACCGTGTGATGGATAGGCATCCCAAACCAGGGTCATTCGTACCTCCACTGCTTATTGAACTGCAACACCTTGTCCTCATTGAATACTGACGGCTGATCTATATGATTCAGGTCCAATCAGAGCAGTGATTTTTCAGTGTTAAGGACTCTTCCATCTGACATGTTTGCACTGAGACTATAAAGGATCAAAATGGAGCACAGGAAAATGGCACTCAAATAGGAGGATTAGACAACTATTTCTGCGTGTTTGCACCACAACTAGTCGCATCATATAAAAGGATAAAGTGATCCCTGGCTAAGGGGGGGTGGGAGGGAAGGGGAAAAGTTAGCACCTGTAATGTAAAGTCAGTGTTGATTACTCAAAAGCATGTGACTTATTTGATCATGTAGTTGAAACACTATAATTAGGAGAATTCTGCTTCCAGAGTTTGATCGCTAATTTGCACATGCAGAAGCACAGCACAAATTAAATTTACCATTTGGCATTGCCAAATATAAGTCACGTTTAAGAAGGATACAGAACAGCCAAGAGGATGTGGGTAACACTGACAGAAGCAAAGTTGTTTGATAGACAGAGAATAGCCTCAGCAAACTCATTCACCATTTGGGTGGAGCCTGTTTTAAGGAAGATTGCTCAGAAGGCAGAAAGTGGAAGCCTACCTGAGAGACAAGAGAGGAAGGTTAGGGAGGAAATTCTTAACAGTTCTCTTCAGTTTCTATATAACTTGGTAGGTGGGTGATACAGCATCAAAGGATTAAGCTAATCTCCACAAATCTTGTATCTAAACAGAAACAAAGCAGATTCCAAAGAACTAAATACATTACTTTGGGATAACTTGCCTTAGGTTTTATTCCGGATTAGATGCATCCATAACAGCCTCTTTTCAAAGTCAGTAAGAGAAAGCATTACTCAAACTGCAGTTACTTCTTGTGCCAGTAACGTGGGCTAATCACCTCTTTCTGGCGCTCTCAACTGTATTCGAGACAGCACGTGCTCCTGGCCTGCCCATGCCCTGAGAAATATCCTAGCTGAAAGCACCCAAATGCTGACCCTAGGTCTCTGTTTAATTGCCTCACATACCCAGGAAAGTGATGTGGCAAAAGCTGAGATTTCAGCTGACCATTAAGAGCTGGGTTTATACTTTGCCTGTGGTTACAGCTGTTCACACTGGTCTACTGCAATGAGGAGAAAATGGAAAAACACAAGAGACTGACAGAAGGAAAGGCAAATGAAGGAAAACATTGTTCTTGTTTAGTGAACATGGCCAGAGAGACTTTAGGATTTGCCTGGAACAGGACATGGAGGGACCAATTCTTTACTGCTTGCATCCTGTCTCATTACCTCTCTGCAAAAGGGATGCAATTCATTACTCTATTTACACAAGTATAGGTGACCACACAGAGACGAGGCAAGATATAATACAGCCTTTAGAAAGGAAACTTCTGCAACTCATTCCCCATTTAACAGTAGCTCACTGGGTGGTCTTGAGCCATAAACGAAAGGCAGAGCTAATACACAGTAATTCCAGGATCCAGCCATTCCATAGCAAAATATTTACACTTTCTTAGCTGAACAACACTTTTGAAATACAATGTATTTGGCCTCAATAATGTTAAGAACATTTTGCCTTTGTTTTGCTCCAATTAGTGAGAATTGTATTTCCTTAAATACTTACAAAGGTCTCAAAACTGACTACCATTTCGTGGAACAGGAATATGTCATTGTTTCCACTTCACAGAGCTGAAGAAAATATATATAGGTCAAGTCCACAGGGTTCTGGGTCCATCTTTCTGTATGTATGACATCCTCACAGATGCCTTTTGCAAGTTTGCATCTATGTGAAGAGCTGCTAAATCCCTGGAGAACTCATGCTCTTCCAGTGCTTCCCAATAAGAACTCAAGTTTCATGCAGAAACTACAATAAGAACCATATTTTCATAATAAAAACTTTCTATAAGAGAACCATACAGGCTGTATTTCTGCTTTTTCTCTTAAACATGCACATCACACACATTGAACAGCATTTTGATAGGATTTTTTTCCCCTATTTTTCTG
Source organism: Ceryle rudis (assembly GCA_033439905.1). Taxonomy (NCBI): domain Eukaryota; kingdom Metazoa; phylum Chordata; class Aves; order Coraciiformes; family Cerylidae; genus Ceryle; species Ceryle rudis. Next base: position 76,054 of record JAAGNO010017021.1, on the reverse strand, counting down.
TGGTACCAATCACTGAGCTAATCTGAGGGCAGGTGTTTATTTTATTTTTATTATTCTGCTAAGCACAGCATTCTCTACAACCTTCAGGGGAAGGAGAAGGGGGAAGAACAGCATCAACTTTCAAGAAAATATCAAAAGCTAATAACCACCCTTCTGAATTCTAATCCATAGCCAACCCCAAAATAGCTCACTTCATACACTCTTCACACTTTTGATAAGGAGAAAAGGAGGTGCTTAGTTCCAGAATCATCTTGAAAGGGGGAATATATTATTATTTGTGAATTAACACCGATTCTTAAAGATTACACTTTTAAAACAGCAGTCCAAAGTTGAAACTTATGCAGGAGTTCAGGATTAAAACACAAATAATAATTCCTATGTGGATGCATATTTTATAGAAGTTTCCTTCTTAGCTTAGCTGTAGACTCCATCCATTCACAAAAACAGTTTGTAGAACAGAGTTGTGATAAAGCCCTTCACGCTAATGGGCTGATTTGGGAATTATAGGGTCACAGTCACTGGGTGGTACAGTGGTCAGGCAGCTACATTTGCCTTTCACGATGCATGCTGTTGGTCATCTCACGCTCAGAGCCAAGAAATCAAGAGTATTTGGGCACAGGCACCAGGAGTGTTGACATCAGGCACCTCAACCTACTCTAGTACCTTAGCTAATTGGCCATGCAACCCTTCCAGCATCATACCCATGTAGAGTAAAGGGGTCAGCTTACAAACGTCTTCAGCACCTCAACGTTCATCCTGTTGAAAATCTGGTTTCGAATTTGTCCTTTCAGTCCTCCAGCTGCAATAGTTTTACTGCGGGTGAAAGATGGGAGTATATTTATGCAGCAGAAATTACCAGATAATAAAGATCACTACACACTTCCAGATTTTTGGAAGTCCGTTGGCACAGAATCAAAAAACAGCACAGCACAAGACTAAAATAAAAACTGCAACCCAGAATTACTTCATTTTGACAAGGAAAGGCAAAGATGCTTTAACAACCTTACTGCTTTCAAAACTGCCAAAGAGCTAGTAGGCTCTACGGTCCTGAGTTGAGGTAAATTACAGACAGCTATTCTGCCAAGATACTGTTACCTTCTAATTCTTTATGTAGGCTTATTATAATAGGTTGGAAAAGAAATTAGCATTAGAGTATCACTGAGATTAAACTTTGACATACCTTTTACTGCTTTACCTTCCGATTTTGATTTTTTTAAATAATATTTATTTTATATTACTACCACCTTTCACAGGCAAAAATGCTGAAAAACATCTAGAGTGTAGTTTGGTGCAGGTTACAGTCAGTAACCAAAGAGACTGACAGTTCTGACGACATAGCTGCGTGCAATTACAGAATAATATTTCTGTCTTCTGCAAAGAAACTAAAGAAAACTGCATCGGGACAGTCCTTTGAAAGGTACATATGGAGAAGAAACTATCGTAATAGTTAGAATTCCTGTGCAATAACATCCTTGTATGGCCAAATAAATATGAGAGCATAGTTCCTGATAAACCCAGATTCTTATCACAGGCAATGCACCAGTATGGCTGGGTTGCAGTAATACCTAAGCTAGCAAGATCCAGGTACCGTATACATTATGTACATCTCACACAGCGAGATTTGTTTATTTTAGTCTATAAATGAGAAGTAAATAGTTACAGTAATCTAGGGGGGAGAGATAAAATAAAATTTAGGTCTGAGTTTTGTTCTGAGTGCATTTTTATAATAACTGTACAAGATCTCCAGTGACCCCAAGCAACAAAAAAGTCTTGTCTTCAACCTCCACAAAGAGACAAATTGCATTAGTCCAGCACGTAACACCAGCCTGATGAAGTAACTTCTTCACTAAAAGATGTTATGTAAATGTGAATAATCCCTTCACATCGAGAGAAAAAGGGCAACCCTTCCCACAGCCAAGACACATAATTATACTCACATTAAAAAAGTACAAATAGTTCTGTTTCGTATATAAAATATGCATAAGTTAGGTCAGAGAAGTTGAATGATTAGTCATGTATTAAGACCTTAAGACTACCCTGAATCCAACATAAGGGTGGAACAAGCAACTGAGGACAAGTCTTGGAGGGGGACCCTCAAACTTCACCAGTTAACAGAAGTGATCTGGGGTCCCTAAGGCCAACACAGCCTTTGCCATGTAAGTCCAGGAGACCCTTATCCTACCACCATGAGACCCTTTAAAGAAAACAAACAAAACCTCCACAAACACCTTTGGAAAAAGATTGTTGGAGTTTATGGACAAACATCATTTTCGGGTGCTGTTAAGAGATGCTTAGAATTTGAGCAATTTCATAGAGTCATAGAACGGTTTGGGTTGGAAGGGACCTTAAAGATTATCTAGTCCAGCCCCCCTGCCATGGGCAGCAATGCCTTCCACTAGACTAGTTTCATCCAAACTGGCCTTGAACACTTCCAGGGAGGAAGCATCCCTTTGATAGACAGTTTAAGAAACCACACAATGCATTTTACATGAGCTTCACCTTATTTAAGCTGCTGTCACAAACCCACCATGTATTTCAAGAGAAGTCTACGAGATCAGGATATTACAGCCAGTCCAAAAGAAGCAGGTGCTGGCTTAAATCAGTATAAATACTGGCTTTATTTAGAATAGTTTAACTATCTAAAACTGAACGCTTGCTGCAGGAGTTCTGCTTTTGCTTCATTTGAGTTTCTTGCAAATAAAACTGTGTGAGCTTTTTGAAATGGCCAAAAGTCACTGCTAGAATTAAACTTCAGCCAAAGCCAAGCATTCTACAGCGGGGTCTGTTGTACCTGCGTGGTTTTGGAGCTGGTGTCAACTGCGTGCAGAGTTTAATAGACTATTAAAATGGTTTGGGTTGGAAGATCGTCTAGTTCCAAGCCCCCTGCTATAGGCAGTTGCTGCTGACTTTTGTAAGCAATTTGCCTGTGCTGTTGAGTCACCTACAACAACAACGAGGTTCACATTAAAGCCCTTATTTGACCTGCAACCTAACACACCTAATCACATGGCTGTAAAAAGGGGAGCACTTTGATAAAGAAAGGGTCAAGATGCTATATAACCATTATCAACACAAGCAGAGAAATCTCTTTCTGCGCAACCCAGAGCATCTCCCAGGAGCTCGCTCACATGTCTGCTACTGCCAGGCATGAAGGATGAAGAAGGAAGAACCAGAGAAACTTCTGTGGAGGACCAACAACAACATCACATGCTGAACATCAGGTGCAATTTGGACAAATACCACTTTGGCTCAAAACTAATTTTGAGCAAGATACCCAAAGGCTCAGCTCTGAGAGTCCTCTCATTAATGTTGCAGGACAGATACACTGCTGCTAAAAGCCATGCGCTGTCGTAGGTAATAAATAGCTCAATATCCGATTTGCTGACGTTGTGCTGCCTGCTGAATAACTATTTATTGCTCCAGTTACAGTTATAACTAGGAGGTGAGCCCTGCAGCTCCGAACAGTTTAGAGATGTCAGTAAATACTTTAAGTGCTTTAAGATGACCCTAGAACTGTTAAGCTGCAATAATCTCCTGAAGTGTTTAAGTGGCTTAGGTCACCAATAAGCTGCTCTTGGGAGTTAATCAGGCAGGCTACCCAATTAGGACAACAAGCTCTTCACCAGTGCATTCCAACCAAGAAAGCCAATTACACTCTTAAAAGTTACATACTTCTGTAATCCCGTGGAAGTCAAACCATTTGTTTAAGCATTCACCAGATAACACACACACACACAAACCAACCCACACAAATCTGCTGCAGCTGGTGTTTAACTGTTACTTAGTTCTGCGTTTCACACATAAGTACTGATCTTATATTTTGTGTGTTAGTTACGCGACCTCATCAGTTATATTTTGCAGAACACAGGATACGCCATCACACGGGCCAGTTTAACTGCTACAGAACACCCAACCTAATTATTTCCTTTAATGGGAAATCACCAGTAAAAGATTTTTTTTAATAAGTTCTAAAATTTTCAAAACTTGGATAGAGAAAAGTATAGCGGAAAGAACAGCTGAAACTGTTGAGCTAAGTTTTTTCTAAAGCTTCTCTCCTTCCCTATCAAAAAATACCTTATAAAGCATAAATTTCAAATTACTTGCTCTTCTACTATAACAAACAGTGGCCTCTAGAGTTATTACTGACACCACTAGAGTCTTATTAAATATATATTGTTCAAATGTAATTGAAATTTCACTTTCTAATTCAGACTGATGTCACATTTATTTTGTGTTATTTGTTCAGAGCCAGATTACCAAAAAAAAAAAAAATCAAGCCAATAGATCACAATTCAGCTCCTATTTACTCAAAATCTTGCAAAAGCAAACACCCTGTATTATTATCATTTGATAATAAATTGTTTGAGTAAGAATTCAGGGCTAAATGTAAGCTTGTCAAAACACACAGTCATAGGTAATGTCACCAGATTGCACAAGCAAATCAACAGGCTTCCTATTTAGTTGTGTCAAACTATTTCAAAGCTGTTTCTAAGCTTGCAGGTTGAGCTGCACATGGAACTTGGGAATCAGACCCCACATCTGATACAAAAGTCCGGTCCTCATTTTCTGTTATAAATTGCCAGTGCACTGCAAGTAGATTTGTAACCTTCTGGAAGATGATTCATTAGGAAAATGTTAGAGTAGTTTCAATGTGTTAACTAGCATGCTAAGGCTACTTGTGTTCACAGCACCATTTGGGGAGGAAAAAGTGCATCTAAACCATGTCAATATTCAAGTCTTCACCCAGATCATCTGAATAGCAATGGGCCAAAATTTTAGGCAAACCACCAAATACATGATTCAGGCAGGGTTGGCAGAACTAGGCTTGCTGACCCAGAGCATAAGGAATTCATCAGCGTCACGACAAATATGCAAGTACAGATTTAATAGAAGGGAACCAGCCATTTGTTGAGTCTGCTGAGTTTATCATGTGTACAGACTCCATCAACGGACACACAAGCATTTTCTGGTTGGCTTTTGTTTTTACAGCCTCCTTTCTCCTAATCAGAGAATTAAAGTTAACAACCTCAAAACCAGCTTGGGTTGCCAAGTGTCTCGCCTGGCCTGACTAAGTCTGGGACAGAAAAGATTTAACGTGAAAAAAATTCAGGTTGGGAATGACCTTCTGCACTGATTGACTTTAGTGGAATGTAAATGATGGGCAGTAAATCAGGCAACGTGCACGCCGCTCAGTGAATCATACCATTCCCTTCAATCCCATCTAGCGGGAGAGACATAAATCCTCCCAGTTCAAGCTGGGCCATGAGCAGTCCTTTATATTTCCAATTAAAGATGTACTGTCCTTTGCCCAGCATTCAGTTGGGACGCCGCACATTAATATGGTAATCAGCAACCCAGCAGCGGGCCGTGGGGGCCTCATTGTCTCTGCCACATTCATCCCCAGGCTTCCTCCCAGCTGGATGGAGGAGGGTTTGGTGTGACAGGCAAATCCCAAGAGACGACAGAGAACCCTTCATTAGAACTGATTTTAATGCCGTGCTGCCAGTAGGCAACATGTTTTGATTATCAGGGCTTTCACACAGCTCCTCCGGGGCTGGAGGCCAGATACAGATGCTTCCCAGCGCTATACAAACAAGAGCAGAGTCCGAACGCAGCCCCGCGGCTTGAATACCTATCAATCACCGCAACGTCACCCCGCAAGCACTGCAACTGGGAGGCTCTTTCTTATGGGAACAGCTTCACTCCTCGCCTGGGAAATCACAGGTTACAGCAGAGAGAGCAACCCACGGCCACCATGGCTGAGAAGTGTTAAGGGACATCTAGCCCCACAGCCATAACCAGCACTTCTCTGGGCCCAGTGGTGTGGGTGATGTTGGGTAGGGCCTGGAAGGAGCTGCCTCGGTAGGCTAGCCTGGCAGCAATGACCAACCCGGCAGCAATGACCAACCCTCCTGCTGAGCTCCATGTCCCTCATTACGCTGCCGCATGATAACGTAACCCAGAAAAGCAGGAAGGAGCCAGGGAGGTGCAGGTGGTGGCCACTTACTGCACTGGTGACAGAGATCATCCGAGTGATGATGAGTTTCAGCACATGACTAAAAGACAGCAAATCTCCTCAGACCTTCACAGGCAACTGCAGGGGAAGTGATTAACAATGCAGACTCAAATTAGTGGACTTGGGATTTTAGGCAACAGAAATGAGAGTTGGATGGGCATGACAAGTCCAAACACTTTGTTCAGCCGTAAGGGCAGGTTGCCTGAAAATACAAGCTGGGGAACTGATTTTTGTTGTTGTTTTCACTATTTTGGCATCAAGCTGTTTGGGGAACAATTGACCCCCTTCAATGAAACATAAGGGAATGAACTCTAGGCCTTTGAGCAAAAGCCGACAGCTGTAATTCACAACTGAAAATCTCCAGGTTCTCAGCAAAATTTCTTGTACAGCCATCCCACTACATAAACCACCTCATCGTCCTGAGGACACCCCTTTTGTCCAGAGCTTTTGTAAAGAGTGGATCAAAGAGTGAAAATAGACCATAAAATCAGGGATTAATAAAGTTTGGAGCTGACCTTGGAATCAAGATCCTCCAAGGTACACTGTGTGCAGTTCAACCACAGTTCTGGAGATAGTCCCCAGGATTGATGCTGTCCCCAGGACTTGATGCTGTCAACAGAGGCCAAAACTTTATGCATCTGGCAGGTAAATCACTACCTCCCTTCGTGGCTTGGATTGGGATTGCTAACTTGGTTCTTAAAACATGGTTACATTACACAGGTGCCAGTTTCTTCTCGAAGGCCAGTACTGCTGGTGGCCGAGGTTAGCCTTCAATTCCCATGTTGCAGATCAGCAGACACTGGGTGCTTTTGAAAACATGAAGTTTTTACCCGCAGTAAGCAGGTAAAATCTGATTTACCTGTAGAAGCCGTGCCTTATACTCAGATTTCTTTTTTGGGGTTTGAGTTCAGGGAGGGATTTACCTTCTCTAAAAAAACGGAGAGAGAAATTCTGGATCCAAAAGCATCTCCCACACCGGCCACCTTACCCCACACTCCACTCTCTTCAGTGCTCCACAGCTATTTTTAACATCTCATTTCCTCACATTATGGCAATTTACATACTTAAACACATCACATTAGCGTCCAAAACATAAACAAAGTGAGATAATGCACTGTAAAGAGAGTATTAAAAAAACCCCGCAGATACACACACAGGAGCTTTTGGAAATCAGGCAGTTCTTTGAAGCAAAGCAGTTGTCCTGTATCAGTAATAGGAGGATTTCTCAGCAACACTTTACAATAAAGCAGACTTAATGAGAGCTGAGCAGTGGTGTAATTCCTGTGGAATTGCATATTGAAAGCTACATTCATACCCAAGGAGCCCATCAGGCCCAGTATTGTTAGCATGAATGCTGAAGGAATTGCAAAATGAATTGCCATTTTGTTATCAAGTGCTTCCGATTGGCTCTATCCTGCCATCTGTGTCATTCGGAGGATGTGAAGTAGCACAGGTCCGAACTTGGGCATCTGAAAGGTGGGTCAAGGGGAAATTTGATGCTGCAGCATCCTCTGCTTCTTCACTGAAGAAGTTCAGCACACCTGCCTTCCCGTTCCCATGTGAGGAAGAAGGGCCAAAACGGAGAGCAGTCTGCCAGGGCCTGGGCACGGCAACTCTTTTCTCCTTGGGTGATGGGAGAACACTATTTATTGACCAGCCGTACAAACCTGATGTTAGATCATCGCAAAACCCTGCTTAGAAACAAGAGGTTGTGAATTATCGGGCTCTTTTAAAGCTCCTGCAGCCTTCTCTAGTTCTTCATGACACCACAGCAAATGTTAAAAGATTTTAAAACTGTAGAAGTCCTCTAGAAAAAAAGGAATGTGCAGGTCATGTCTCATTTAGCTCTACAGAGAAGGAACAGATTTCAAAACTGCTTCAGCAATCTAGAAGCCTAAATGACTTTCCCAAAACATTCAAATCACACAGAAGGTCATTTGCCAGTGTTTAAAATCTAGTAAGGGTTAATTCAAAAGCATGTAGGTGAACTAAGTAAACAGATGCATGAAAAAAAATTCTAAGAAGTGGGGTTTTTTAGATTTCATTTGTTAGAATTCCATTAAGAGTCATTAACAGAAAACATCAAGTGAAAAATGTCTTTGTTTCATCACCTTGTTCTATAATTGACGTACCAACACTCCACTGAGTTGGATTTGGTATCTCCCTATGAATCCCCGTTCTGTCTTTATTTACAATTCTCTTTCAGCCTTCAAGATAATGAATTACTGTATTGTTCCCCTTATCCTGCCATTGCCACGTTGGGATGGTTTACAAGCAGAAAAGCCAATTTTGACTCTTGGCACAGCCCTCACACCACTACTAATCTGGAAGCTACGGAGCACTATATGTTCTCAAACCCCAAGAGATGCACCAAGACTGCTCCGTATACACACGCTAGAGCAAACCACAACACCTTTCCTTTCTGCTTCTTTTCATGTTCTTCCAAGCTGACAACTCTTATCCCGTTCACCTGTTTTGGGGTTCATACAAGAGGAGCAGGCACAGCCGAGTGCTACCTCAGGGGAAACATCCCTGCTAGCCAGGTATCTGTGAACGCAGAGCACAGGTCCCCACCACGCTCAGCACCAAGCTGCTCCCTGCCCCGGGGCCCCAGGCACAGCTGGATGGTGGAGAAGAGCCGCACGGAATCGCTGGTGCTGGCACAGGGAGTCCAGCACTGCTTCCTTTCAAAGGCACGACAGCCAGCTGCCAGGCACTGAACTGAACTCGCAGCGAATCCTCAAGTCTGATAACGCTCTGCACACCTCCCGTTTGCAATTCGTACGCTGATGGGTCTTGCAAGTCTGCAATCCACTGTGCTTCAGAGTAACGTTTTCCATCTTAACAACTTCGTAGCTCCATAATGGGCAGGGCAGGGATAAGCTTACCCGTTCTCATTTGTGGTAAACTGACACTCAGAGAGCATAGAATCAGACAATTATTTTGGTTTGAAAAAAACCTTTAAAGATTATAAAATCCAACCATTAACCCAGCACTGCCAGGTCACCACTAAACCATGTTCCTCAGCCCCACATCTCCACAGCTTTGAAACCCCTGCAGGGATAGGGATTCCACCACTGCCCTGGGCAGCCTGGGCCAGGGCTTGACAACCCTTTTGGGGTTTTTTGCCACTCTTTGCTGTGCAACCTGGAACAGAGCCAAATGTGGCTGTTACATCTTCATCTTAACAGGAGGGTGACAAACAACAGAAACTGGAACAAGAGAAAAAGAGATCTGTTCTCACAGACATGCACCCAGGTTGTACTTCTGCCACGCTCCACGCTCCTGAAATTTCTTTGTGGCTTGATGCAGACATGGGATCCACACCAAAGTGGTGCATCTTAGATGATGAAGAATGCAGCACAAATGCAACATACGTTACAAATGCACAACGGATGTTTCTGGGTCCATTCTGTGACAGTCAAGTTATATGACAGAGCAGAAGAAACAAATTTTTTTTAAATTAAATTCTTTAAATTTACAGTACTATAAAAAATGAATGAGTTTAAATATTTCCAGATCTACCAGAAGAATTATTCAAACTAAATTTATAGGTCTGACTTTCCCATACATCACTCTAAATCAGGAGGGATTTCACTAGACCTGAATGTAAATAATTTATGATCTAATGGGAAATGCTCTTCACGTACCAAAAGCTTAAGAATAGTTCCCTCTCCAGAATCAAGGTCCCAATTCAGCGAAACATACACTTAACACTGCAACAGCTCAACTGAAGTATCATGTATGGGGGGGGGGGGAAATTAGTCACCTTTATGAAGGCTTGGTTCTAGTTCCAGCGATGGCAATAAATAAAGCTTCCTCTAGTGCAGGCGTTGCTCCCAGAACCACACCTACTTCCACCATCACCTTGCCAGCCAGATACACACCAGAGAAAGTGTCCATCTTCCTTTCAGCTTTACTACAGCCGAGAACAACTTGATCCTGCAGCGCTGGCTCACAAGAGCGCTTGTACAGGCGACAGCAAAATGGGAGAAGTGAGAGCCCAATGAAGGTTTTTAAAATGAAGCTCAGGCTTAACAGAGATATTTGTTTGATAATTTGAGACAGAAAACTATTTCCTTTTAGGCAGTTTTTCCTCTAATAGCAAGTAATTGAGCACCATCTCTAGTTCGCATCCAGAAGGAGGAAGAGCTTAACCCTCATATTTAAACTGTTAATCCTTTTAGCACAGTGTCTCTACCTGCAAAACTGCTTGCACTGTACTTCTGATGGTCCTATAAAAACAGCAATGACCGAACAGTAAGGGGCAACTGAGCAAAAGCCTGACTGCTCCCTGCTTTTCTTTCCTTTGAAATAAGAGAGGGAGACGGGCATCTGAGAAAGTCTGCATTTCCAAGTTGTCTTTTTTCCTTTTGTTGGGGATGGTGGCAAAAATCAGACTATTTAGAGAATTGTCTGATGAGATTTTAAAAGGCTTTCACTACACTGCCTGGGGTGAAAAACCCCAGTAATTCAAAGTTAACACAGAGGTTTGTGATCTGGCTCAGCTTGGCAGCTCTTGCCCTTAATTGTGCGTGTCCTTCTTGTAGGGATTTCAAAGGAAACTTCAGCACCTGAAATACTGATCCCTGCACCGGGAACAAGTTCTACACCACAATTTATGCACATACGGCTCAAACAAGTCAACAGGACCAGTTTTAGGTACAAGTCACAGGTCAGATATGTTTGGGTACACCTTCAGATAGTCCACAGTAGCACATCCCACTAGATTTTATTCCATATTACTCCTTATGAACATTATACACATCAAATGCACAAAAGAAGCCAGGAGACACACATACAACCTGGTGCCCAGGACACCGGGATCTCCAGTCTCTTTGCTATGTCCCAGTCCCTACTGAAATCTTTAGCCGGTTGCTTAGTGTAGGATTTGTCTCATCTAACTTAGACAACTAAAATAGGGACAGTTTCATGCAGGTGCATCACTGAAATCCCCTTCACGATCAGGAGGGGGAAATGGTGTTTCCAGAACAAAGTTACAATAAATCCTGTTCCAGGAGTGCCTCTCTCACAGTGCTTCACACCAACTGCTCGTGGGGGTCAGAGAAGAGCTCCAAGGCATAATCTGTACCTTTAGATAAATCTCACCCCTGCACATTTGGGCTGGGCCTTACGAAAGCAAGTAGAAAATTCCCTTTCCTCTCCATAGGCACCAAAACAGGGATCTAACCTACCTAGTAACTTTGGGGATTTGCTCATTTTGGGGTTGGGGTTTTTTGTTCTTGTTGTTTTTTCAGGGTTTGGGGTTTTTTTAAACTGCTTTTAGCAGTCCAACGATTCCTCCAACCAGCATTAAATGCAGTTGAGAGTCAGGAGCCCAGTTCTGTGTTCCAGGCTTGGGAGGCTCTGTGCCAGGTTGACCTTTAAAAATGTCAGAGCTCCCATATCGCCTCAATTCTTCTGAAGAACAGAGCCTGTAATGTTCTGCTTTTCTAGAATTTAATACTACTCTCAACTCTTACCTCTTCAGATACTAAGATGACTCATTTAAGCACATTAAGTGTTACATATCAGCTCTAACAGAAGAGTTAGACAATTTTTCTCCTGTTTGAACTAAGTTTGGGAAATATAACCTATTTTCACATGTATAATGCATAGTTTGAATTCAGATGAATGAGATAGAACATTATATATGCCTGTTTCACTTGCAGAAAAAAACAAAAAAAAAAGAAAAAAAAACCCACAAAACTATACACTTTTTTAGCGCAAGAGAAAACTGATGTTGCCAAAACAATAAAGATAAATCCAGCTTTGAATTGAGCAGGCACATTTCTACAGCTATTCAGTACATGTGCACAGGCCAGAGATTTAGACACAGGTCCAGTTATAAGCAAGTGCCAAACTCAGGCTTAGCCTTGCAAATGTATAATGATCAGCTAGAGCCAGCTGCAAGCTGCGCACTGTCTGGGCTCCAAGCTCACTAGATGCAAATCTGCTCTGAAGCTGGGACAGGGAGGATTTTGTTTGGGCACACACTCACTAACGTACCTGAACAGGTTTCAGGATGATGCTGGATTCTGAGCAGCTGTCTAAGATACTGACTGACAGCAAAGACACAATAATAAGAGCATTGTCCTGCTGGGGTACTGGAATTTGCATCTTCTTGCTATTTATTTTCACTGCCAGAAGTGGAGTTTCCCTGTTTACCTAGGCTGAAGTCTGTTGCAGTAACATAAGACCCGATGTTGCAATACACACACAGAGCATTTGAGTCTGAAGTGTTAGTGCTGAGAAAACTTCTGAATTCAAAAATGTTTTAGCAAACATCATTCTGCACACAGATACTAAGGCTAAATCCAGCAGTTAGCAGCGTAAACTATGTTCTGTGTTAATTATAGTTTAAGGAACCAAATCAAATCTATTTTATGGCTATGAAATCATACTTTTTTTCCAGCACGAATCATTCTATTTTTCACTTTTGATTCACCTTTAGCTTCTCTCTGGCCTATATCACTTTGCTGACAAAAATCTTTATTATTTAGGGTTTTCCTCTAGGAACAGGACTGCTTTCCTGCATTTGAAAAACAGCTAGAGAACATTCCAGCATGGAAACCTATCAAAAACAAGCTGGGTTGGTGGGGTTTCTTTTCATCTAGAAGGGTGGAGATGGCTACTTTGGGGAGTTTTCATGCATCCTGAAATGCCTTTTCACCCGCAGTGTAAATGAGTGATGACCTTCTGTTCTGATCCACAGGGCTGAAGCAGAGTGGTCCTGCACATTCTTATAATTTCCGCAGGAACTGGTGTGATGCCAAGTTCATTTCAGCTGCTGAAGGAAGCTGCTATACCTCAAGTTCAGCAGTCTTAATAGCCTTGTGCCCATAACATAATAGCATTATTCTGTATGTTAGATGGTGCATAAAATGCATTACACCGATATTTAAACTATCATGGAACTGACCAGCTCGAGAAGAATTGTGCCAGACAAAAGGCAGCTCAATTTTGAAATGCCCAGCCTTGGCTTTGCTCCAGTTAGAGTACAGCTAAAATAAAGAAAGAACCCGTAAGTCATCTGTGTATTAAAACAAAACAAAAAAACCCACACCAAAACCAAACCTACGCACAAACAAACCACACACACACCCAAAAAACCCCCAAAACAACAAAACCCAAAACCACAAACCCCAAGTACTTGTAAATATTAAGGCAGAATGCACTGGAATCAATGAAATAAAGTGAAGGTAAAACCAGAATGTAGTTTCAAAAGAAAAAAAAATCAAGAATCTTTCACTCAAGGGAAGAATCACCAAAAAAATACCTCGTGCTTTTCTTACAAACTGAGATATCATCGAGACTACAGATAGATTGAGCCATTCGTTCTGATTTGATAGAACTAAATTCAGATGGAGCTCTACCAAATTTTGCAACAAGCTTGTATTTTATCTTTGACTTTACAGCATCCTCTGCATCTTTAAACCACTGAAAAATCACAGGACTTATTCTCAACAGTTACACAGTTAAGACCGGAAGCAAGCCATCTATCTTCATACTCTGTTCAATCCAAATCACTCCGATTTTAAAACCTTGCCATTTTGCTGGATTATCGTCTCAATAATTCCTCTGCCTTGTCTGCAGTCACAATAAAGCCATAAAGTCCCATTACTTTGATCTTATACAGAGGTATCTATATATTTGTTTCTACAAACACTAAATAATCTGCATGCATGTATTCGGTACCTGCTACCAGTCTTACTTGGTTTTTGGTTTTTGGGGTTTTTTTTACCTTAAGTGCTTAAAGTATATTGTTTTGAAAAAAATATTTCAGCCCTTAAAATGATCGAATGCAATTTCAAGTGCTGTTTACTCACATGTGCATTTGAAATGCAGACACTGTTCATATACTCACAACATGTTAACAGTGTTAAGGAGACACATAACTCTACCCAGACAATAGAAAACCAGCATTTTGTCTGTATTAAGACCCACTGAATTAAGGTAAAAGATCTACCAGGTTCCTTCCGAGATGCTTATCTGCGTAGCATCAAGGGACCCTTCCAAGCTAAGCAATGTTTAAGATTAAGGCTCCTCCAACCTGGAGCGATACCTGAACATCAGATGATGTTTGATGAATGTATTTGGTGAAAGATTTTTCGTTTCACAGGAATACCTTTAAAGGGTTCTCATTTGCAGAATGATTATGTTACTTCCTGCAATGCTGTCTGTGTGAAACGATTTCTGGGCACATAAAAGTCAGCGCCATCAAAAATGTTCCCCGGGCATCTCAAATTTGTAATATCTCAGAACTGGACAATACAATCTCATAGGAAACACAAACTGGTCACCCATCTTCCACTGGGAAATGACTCAGATGGGAAGCAGCAAGTAATATGTGGGATGTTACTGAAAGCAGCCCTTGCCCACTGCTAAGTACCATCTCCAACACTGCTCTCAAAGGAAATCTGTTTGCCCTTCCTCCCATTTTGGGTGGCTCCGACACCCAAAGCTGAATCGGCAGGTTAAAGCATAACCTCCTTGACAATATAGATCAATCTGTCATATATTCAAAACTCCAAGTCCAGAAAGAAAATCATGTTGATAAGGCCAGAATTTAAACTGTGAGTATTTGGAGTAGGTCCATTTCAGCTTTCATATGTTTTCATATAAAGGGTTTCAGCTGTCTGATCTGGGAATAAGGAAAGGGGAAAAAAAAAAATTAAAAAAAAAAAGAAAAATAATTCCAGGTACTACTGAAAACACCACTCGCTTCTTGAAAAAGTTTGGTCTTGTCCCCCTTTACCCTAATCAGTATTTAACAAGTAATATGTTTGTTTCTTTCATTACTGATGATAAACAGATCAATAAAAGGTTACTGTGTGATAACTTCCTATTGATATTGTAATCCTGTTCTGTTAATAAGCGTCACTTCTTTGTGGACCACTGCTTGCACTGCAGACAATATTCCAGAAGAGGTAGCAGCAAAGCAGAAATTGATGCAAGGGAAAACACGCACACACCCCACCAAGAAATCAGGAAAGCCTGGATATCAGTTAGTATGCAGTGATGTTTGCAGCCATTTCCAAAAGCGTATTTTCATTCAAATATTGTTCTTCCTACTGCTCCAAAATGTGCTTAAAAAACATGTAAATATTACAAACATTTCCCAAGATGTCACTGCATTAAAATATGCATATCTCTTCCTCCTTGAAGAAAAACAGTGTATCCCTGTTTGCACAGAACTACGCAATGGGTTTCTTAGAGCAGCTCCGTGCGTACCGTACACGCTTTTTCAGTGGGCACGTTGCACCCGACGCTAACTAGGGACTAATGCCAATACAATTTGTACTCTGGTAATCTATTAGATTCAGATAGACTTGCTCAAGCCTGAGGGGCTGAAACAGAGCAGCTACACTGAGGAAGTTCTGCACAACCCAGACCTGAGATGGAGAGGAGGAGGAGGGACGACGCCATCCCAGCACCACCACGGGCTGTACTAGCACTGAGCTCTGCTCCCCCCGTGACAGCCCACGCAAGCGGGACAGCAGATCACAGCATCTCCCCCTCGCCGCTGTGCAGATGGTGCATCAGAGCCTTCTCACATCAGAACCTCCTCACTCTCCTGGTGCTGAATCAGCTCATTTCAGCCTCCAATTCCTCTTAACTTACTTGACCAGAGCTCAAACAATATTGCCACTGCTTTCAAAATATCTGAAGTTCAAAATAACTGCTGGATAGAAACACAGTTCACCATTTCATAAGTTCTGCATTTTCAATGTCTCCTTACCTAATCCTTCGCCCTTCTGCAGCTCCATTTGCTGAGAAAGCAAATATTTTGGTCGCAGATGGCCTCAGGCAAGCCTAGGTTGGTTGAGGTCAGCCAGTCTTGGCAGCTGCATTTTGCCAGCCCTGCCTTCCTGCTCAGAGACGAACAAGCTGCAGCTTACTCCTTCACTGGCCTCCTCCCAGGCCACCTTCCCGCAAAGAGAACTGAGGGTCTCCTTTCCATCGCAGCCAGTCCTCAACTCAACTGAGGTTTCCTGTTGTAGCTCTTCCCCAAGGCTTGACATTGCCTCGGGTATTGAATGATTCATTTTCCAGAAGCTTCTGGACTCTTTCTTAGTTCACATGGCAGGTTATGAGCTCCATCAGTGCCAACTCTCCCAACCCCCTGAGATAAATCATGGAATGCCCAATTTCTGGAGACTAGGGAAGAAGCAACACAACCTCAGCATGCTCTCCCTCTGGGACACCAGTAAATGTGCACGCTCTCTGTGTCTTTTAACATCAAAGAAGAACAGAATATGACAGCTGGGGCTCTTTCCGACACTTTCAAATGCTTCACAGGCCAGCACTTGCTTTTATTGTTATTCTTATGCGTTTGAAATAAACAGCACAGAAAAAAAACAACGCTAATTGACAACAGCTTACAATATGACAGCCAAGTCAATGGAGCTTGAGCTCAGTCAAAGGGGAAAGGTTTTAATTATCCACACTTCCAAATCTAAGGACAAGGCTGGGAGTAAGTATTACCCAGGGCCTATCTGCTAATCCCATAGCTTCTCTCCCAACCCCAAAGATGCCAAGGTAATTATCATTAATAATTATTAACATCTTCCCAGCCTTCACAGTTAACACTGTAATGTTAGAAACTTAAAAAAAATTCACTTAAGATAGATTGTCTGCCTTGTTTGAAGAAGACAGCCTTAATTTGTCAGGTTTGTGCTTTTTAAGAGCTGAAGTTTTTGTCATTGCTGCCTGTTGTTTTCATTAGCTGATACTATTGGAAGTTAAAAAACAGTCAACTGCCTACAGCGTGCATTTTACAAATCTTCCTAAGTAAAGGCTGGGGTGCGTAACCTGCAATTAGATTAGAAAATGCACGAGAAAGTGAGGTTATTAGCATTTGCACAAAGGAAGTCGGAATGATCAGAGAGCTTTTTTCCCCCTGTAACTTTGAGAAGTGAGAATTTACTAAAAATAGCGTGAGGTAGGGACAGAGGTGGAAGGAACATGAAAACAGGAAGGAAAAGGAAATAATGGAAACACATAAATATTTTAAATACCATTTAAATATACCATTCACTCCTCAAAACTAACATATATTATAACAGGTTTGCAAAACCAATGTCACAAGGAAAAGATTTCCAACTATAATGACATCTGCCCTCGCTTCCCTTTATCCCAGGGGGAACATGCTCAAGTAGTACAGAGTTTATAAAGGCCACGAAGGAGCACAAATACAATTCAGTGACCTCCACTGTCCTTGTCACCCACATGTGATATTTATGCATGTGAGGCTAATCTGAAGCTTCTCTCAAGCTCCCATTCATCATTAGCCCATCAGATGCTGTCTAGACCATATATCTCTACCTGGATGCTTGCTAATCTTTGACTATTAAGCAGGGATAAACCACAAATTTTATACTGGGGCCTGTCACTCAACTATTTGGATCTACTTTACGTTCAGCTCCTTTTGTAAGAGAGATGAATGTAACCTTCACCTAGGACTTGCCCTGTGCAAGTAGTACTACTTAGCAAGAGCATTCACAAGCTGCATTCCCAGGTTATACAGAACAGTGTGGGGCTGCTCAGTTCAGTGGAGTCATGCCAGATTACACCAGCTGAGGATCTAGCCATACATTTGCAAGGTACTCTATAAATTAATTAAGCTTTATAACAACCTTGCAAGGTTCAGCAGTACAACAGTGAAGTGGGAACAGTGAAAGAATTCCAAGCCAAAGGCACGCTAGGAAGCACTACTTCCCAAAGGGCAAACACCCCAAGTGCTTTTCTCTTGAACTGTACATTCCATCCTTCCTCAAACAAGACCCCTCTCTAAACTCCACAAAGCCAAAAATAGTTGTAGCATCAGGCTGCAGCATTAAGCATTGAACCTGGAAAGTCTGTACTTAGGCGCCTGAGACTACTGCAGGAACCAAGAGACCAAGATGGGTAGCTGAAGTTGGATTGAGTTTGTCCATCTGCTTAGCCTGACCACACAGAGAAGATACCAAGATGTTGACCCGCCTTGCATTCCTAACACCAGTCGAAAACTTATCCTATCTACCACTAATGCCAATAAAAGTTCTGTTCAGATTTTTTCCTAGAGTTTAAAACAGCAGTGCAGAGTCCACAGAAATCCTCCTGCTTCCCATGTGCTTACAGACAGCAGCTTGACGCCAAGGGAAATTTTGAAACTCACAGAAATGCCTCTTTTCCACACACCGTGCTGAAATGGTTTCTATTTTTCTTATTCAGTAAACGCTGACAAAAAGACTGAGGCAAGGAACAAGTGGAAACAAGCCTAAGAAGATGGAAGATTTGAAATCTCTGACAATAACCCTAGAAACAGCTAAATTGTCTCCCTGCATAACCAAAGACGGTGGAATTTCACCTGATAATTCCTGCAGTGACCCAACCTACTTGTTTCAAACCGTGTCTTATTGCCCCATACCCTCTCAGCCCTAACCCAGCTCATGGCACTGGAGGAGGGACCAGTAACATTAAACTTCCAGATTTGCTGTGCTCACAAATGGTTTCTATAGCCTGTGCTGAATGTGCCTGGGAAGGCTCCTGCTATTCTCTCCTGCTTTTGTATACCTACAGCCTTGGCCCAAATTACCCCATTGCCCCACATGCATCACTTTAGCCCCCCAAAAATGCAGAACATGGCTTATTCAGAACATCTTCCTAAGCCCCAGATCAGAGTCCTGCCTGACAAAGATGACCGAAGAGCAGCTGAAACAAAGTCATTCACCAAAACAGCTCCTTCGCTTCAACCTCTGTGATCCTGCAGCACAGCGTGCAGAGCAGGAGCACGTCTTCAAAGGCATGCCCTGAGCATCAGCTTGACCTTCAGCATCCAGAGCAACTTCAGGCCTTTATCTGAATGAACACAAACATCCCCACCAAATTTAAATCACAGCCTTTCAAAAACACAAGTGTTCACAGTTACAAAACAAACTCCGGTGCTGCTCCAGGACTCTGCTGTGCCACATGCAGTACGGAAGGTTTCCGGCTGTCGGTTGGAGTGTATAATAGGCCTGATTTATAGTTATCAGCATGGGACTTGATTCGAAAGCTCAATCACCGTGACTTCTCACAGTGGGGTTTGCATGCTGCAACGGGTCTCAAAATTGGAGAGGAATTTACCTCCCGCTGCCGAACATTACATAACAATCAACAGAAAACAAGCGGAGAGCAGCAGGAGGTCCCCATCATTAGCCTGCACAGTCATGTTAATGGAGATGTACACACACTCATCTATCTGCACTTATTATGGAGCTTGCCAGACTGTGGGATTACATGGCAAGAAAGGCTCTAGGACTGAGAGGGAGACAAGATACAGGCAAAGAGCCTCAAAATTCAAGTCAGTCCACTGAGACTTGCACGCTGAGGGACCAGGCTCCGGGAAGTCTAAATCTCACACGTAGTAAAAATGTTCAGAAACACTGGGAGGTGTGTGGAACCTCGTGTATTGCAAAATGTTGCTTTTCCTCTGCAGAAACTTCAGCTTTATCTTCCCCTTTCTGTCTCTTTCAAGCCAGCTACCAAGGTGACAGTTCCACCTCCACAGAAGGATGCTACACGCCCACAAACTTTCCCAAAGTTGTAAACGTCTATCAGTATGCCCACATTGGTCTGCATCCCAAAATAGTCACAGGCTTCAATGTCAATTAGGTGTCTCAGATCAGACAAACACTAGTCCCTGTAGGTACTTCTGCTGGCTCGGCATACAGAAGGAGGAAAGCAAAAACCTAACGTGATTTTAGAAGTCATTCAAACCAAAAGAGCTCTTTTTAAAACTGAACATTTTTGAGAGCTGTAGCTTTGGTTTCACACGTTATATTGTCTTCAACATCACAGAAGTACTGTAAAACATTCCTAAATATCACAAAGCTGAGGGGCTAAACACTTCCATTTGTGGGCTTTTTAATGACAGAAGTGCTTGAACACATGACGTGACTTACCAAAGGTGAACCAAGGCACCAGCAGCAAACATCCACATCACACCTCTCTCTCCAGCCACCACTTTGACTTTTACAAATACTCCCTTTTCCCTCCTGAGCCAGCAATTTATTGTTCCCCCCCTCACAGGGTAAAACCAGCAAATTCATTCTAAAACTTGGGTATGCAAGGTTAAGAAAAGGTCAAGACACTCGTGAGTCCCTCTATGCTAATTTAGCATGAAGGAGGCAATCCATTTCCCCTTCCCAAACAGCCACTAAACGCAGAGCATCTCTAATGGCCTGAGCCTTTTCTCCTTGACGTTTCAAATATTCTTCCCAGATCACTAAGCTAGGGGTCTAACGCGTGTTATTTCCTTTAACAAAATTAGAAATGACAGTTTTAAACAATCATTATGTTATAATCAAATCAACTGGAATGTCATTAGCTTTCTAGATTGCCATTTTTGTTTCCCGATTAATATTGTGGTTCCTGTAAGAAACACTCTTTTCTTAGCCACCACAAACAACTAGTACACTAACCCCACTCAGAAAGACTATTTTTGCCCCTGGACCAAGTAGTAAGCAAAGGATAGGTCTCAGTATTTCTCTCACACCCACCTCACCCCCACCCCCCCCAAAAAAAAAAAGTGTTTTCCCCTCTGTTTCTCCCCATCAATAAATTGACCCAGAAATATTTGCAAACTACTGGTCATTTTGTATTTTAAAATGAATAGCCCCCTGCAGAACTCAGCCACAAATTGATCTGTTTGCAGAGTGTATCTGTCGCAAGGACTAGACAGGGCGAGACAACCTAGCAGCAACCAAAGACCCTCTTCATTGTTTCTGGGTATTTTTCTTTTAGACATCCCTTACTACAAAGTACACTGCCCTCCTTAGGTCCCTCCCATTTCAGTCCCCCTCTAACCTGAATACTGGTATCACGTTTATACAGGGAAACAAACTGGTAGCACTGAGATCTCAAGAAAAATAAGAGATGAATGTATAACTGAATTAAGGAAGTGGCTGAACACTTTTAGACTCTACTTTTGCTATATGAAAGAACTGCCTGTTTAGTGAATGTTCAGTGATTTCTGAAAATCAGGTGTCTAGCCATAACGTTTCTTCCCCCGTGAATCATCTCCTTGTTCTTACCCTACGTTTAAACTCTTTGTACTTTTGGGGCAGGAAGAGACTTTTTGTTTGATTTCTGAACAAGTCCCACCAGGGAAACCATGACTAGCAATTACTAGCACAGTGAGCAAACAAACTAATAAGTTCTAGTGGAGAACCAAGGCATACAAATTACTAGTTTTCAAACATTTATTTTTTAGGATAATCTAAGGAGGGAAAAATTAAGCAATAAAATGTTTCTACGATGACTGCACCTTGCTCTCACAGACAAAGCCTCTTTCCACCAATATAGTTTGGGCCCAAAGCTCATCTGTAGGTTAGTAAACCTTAACTCAAAACAGCCAAGTGATGTCAAGTCAGTTAAGGCAAAGACCTTCTGCTTCAATTTTGATTCTGGGAGTTCATCAGAAATAACCCACCAAAACCACAAGTCAAAGTGTTTCCTGCTGTAAGGCGTCAGCAGAACCCTGTCTTACCTTCACTGACACTGCACCACTACTATCATTCAAAACCCACCAAAACTCACTATGAATTTTCAAACAAAAAATAGTTTCTTGGGGAAAAGGGAAAACACCAGTTCCATAAAAGCACAGAAACTGCGTTTCTGATATTATCTGCGAAGTTAAAAACACAGTTTATCTCCATTTTGTCAGAACTCTGCCATGTTTTATCTTTAATTAAAAATTCCTCATGGGCTTAGATCCCCCAGGTTTGATACTTGGGCATCCAAGGCCATTTTGGCCAACCATCACATTAAGCCAGTGCACAGCAAACCATGAGCACTGAAAGGCATCCATCCCCTCCCCTTGCTGCTTATTGCCAGGATCAGCGGAGCTGCAGTCAGAGGAGGTGAGAACAGGGCTCAGCAAGGAAACGCTCATCCTGTCTGTATGATGGACACAGTAGGGGCCTTCCCAGTTGTCACATCAGTATCCTTCTCTCTCCCCACGGTACACTGGCACCCGCCTGCTCCGCCCAAGATTCCTCCCTAGGGATTGCTGCAGTTCTTCCGTAACAGCCTCGCAGAGCAGCAGTTGCCAGAGCAGAGCATCATCTTGCTCTCTACGCAAACCCAAGATTCAGGAGTCGCATTAGAGCTCCATGGTTCAGTGGAGAAACTGGCCTTTTGCCACACAAAGCAGCCACTGAGGAAATCAAGAGCTCCAGTTCTGCAAGACACTATTAACTCCCACGATTCCATTGACACCAATGGCAATTTAAAAAAGCTCAAGACTTTGCTTTTAGCATATCAGAAACATATCCCAGGCAGGGTCAGGGCATACATCAGTCAGGAGAAAAATATTTTAACTGCTTTTTACTCGTTTTTACTATGTTTTATGTTGTGCAACTGCATCAAGCACCTGCAGCTTAAAGGAGCAATATGAATCCCACCTAGTATTGCTTCTAGATTAGGAATGTGCATGACAACCACCAACCAGAAACAAGGGGGGGCGGTAAGAGCTGTCACCCTGCAGCACAAGCTTCTTTGGGACCAGTTTAAACCCCGTGCTTTGTGATCCAGTCAAACACACGAAGTCAGTGGATGGTGAAGCCCCATCCTGCAGCACGTTGGAGTGCCAGTGAATCAAAACAGCATTAAGGGAGACATTGTCTGCTGTAAAACTTAAAGTTCACAATTTACAGTCCACCCCCGGTATAAGCGGAAGCATGCTGTATATTCTCGCATGCCACCTACTGGTGCCTCGTTTAGCTACCAACTGTCTTTTGTAGAAAGCCACATGTACATGGCACATTTATGAATAGTGTTCAAGCTCATTTTTTTAACGGACTCGAGTGGGAAGACATGAGGGGCCATTCAAAAGAGAGAAGGTCCCTCTTTAGGTACCTTGAAAGGGAATTAATTATTATCGCTGACAATTTCAGTCATGAACCAAGACCCCCACAGAGGTGGCAAGAAGCAACACGAGGGGATGCAGGGCAGGAAATGCTGCTCAGTACTAATGCAGTTTCCCATGAGAAGAGAAGGAAAACCAAAACTCCCACACACCCCCCAAGAGATGGCACGAGAGCAAACCTCTGCTCGCTGCTCTGCAGAACGCTGCTCCTGCTGCAGTCCCGACTGCCCACTGTGCTACTATGCTATGGGCATTACAAGTATTTTCTCGGCTGTGCATTACAGGGAAAAAAATAATAATTAAAAAGTCTTGTTTAATCAACATAAACTACTTTTATTTTTTATTATTATTATTATTATTAAACAGGAAAACTAAGAGTCTGTCCTCTATTTGAAAGGAGAGCTGTCAGGTTCTGACCTAAGTCTAACCAAAAGGAGGGATGGGGAGGGGAAGGGGGGAGCTGAGGAAAAAAAAAAAAAAAAAAAAAATCAATGAATCTACGCTAATAAAGGTTATAGGAGTAAAATTTACGCTTGATGCAAGTATGATCCTGTAGTCTTTTTATTTTTTTGGCATGCTGCCCCAGCATGATTTACGTCGAGATAACATGATGGAGCCTCCACCATTGAAAGGAATTAAATAAAAATGCAATAAAGGAGTACAAAATCAATCCGCTTACAGTTTTGTTTAATAAAAATTCATGAAGGATGGGCGGGCAGGCCCATAAGAAATACACCAGTTCAATGAGGGGGCTCTATCAAGCCCACAGCCATTAGAGTGTAGCAGCAGGATAGGATTATTGAACATTAGCATGAGTTAGCTGTGTGCCAGTGTGTTGAATATGCCTCAGTTCCCCCATCATTCCAAACTCTGTCATTGCTGCCAGTCAATAGAGCATCTATCACCTGAAATAATGGCCAAGAAAAGTACAAAAGGTGGGGATTTGACCTTGACTGAGAAGTCGATCCATGGGGATTTTCCAACAGGGCAGCTATTTTTTCCAGACAGGATGCTGAAGAAAAAAAAAAATTGAAAAAAAAAAATCCAGTGGGCCCAGTGTATCCCTGGATGGTAGCTGGGATACACGTGCTTTTCTCAAGCGGAATTTGGCCCCCAAGTTGTCACTTTTCACAGCTGAGTGACCCTTTTGCCTTTTGGAGACATCTGCTTTAAAGGTAAGTTTTCAATCTTTTTCCAATCTACAGGCTGCAGCCTGAATACACGGGCGAACAGAAGTGCCCTATGGCACAGTAAAAACTTCGATATCCTTCAATATCCTGCAGCTACTCTGACTTTCCAAGAGGAGCTGTAAGGCTTGGCCTCTCCATTTCCCTCCAATGGGCATTTTAAATGCTATTGCCTACAGCTGTCTTAACAAAATGAGGATTTTAGTGGTCACTGCTTACACAGGTGAGCATCTGAGAACAGAAGAGAGCCAAATCCATGCGGCATTTCTGAGGTTTTCCACCAAATGAACAGTTTGACTGATAAGGGAACAAAACTATTTCAATTTCTACCAGAGCAAACCTCGTCGTTTTCAGAAAATTCCTTTGTTCTGTGCTAAAATCCATACTGTTTGATACTTCTATTAT
Source organism: Ceryle rudis (assembly GCA_033439905.1). Lineage (NCBI taxonomy): Eukaryota > Metazoa > Chordata > Aves > Coraciiformes > Cerylidae > Ceryle > Ceryle rudis. The sequence continues at coordinate 51,552 of JAAGNO010017021.1, read as the reverse complement.
CGCAGGAGTTCAAATACAAACATGGCTGAAAAATGGGCTTGTGCATGGCACGAGTAAAACCACATTTTCAGGTCTGGTGTGAAACAGTCCCACTGGAAGTGCTCACAAAATACACTGAGTGTGTGATGTCACCTAGTGGTCAGGACATACGGGACAGTCAATTAACGTTCTTAGCTGACAATTTCCACTAGCTGAAGGTGCACGAGGAAGCTTCCCAGGATCCCTGTCAAATAACAATCACTACAAGTCGGCTGAGACAGCTTCAGGTTTACACACACCTGTGATGGGCTACACAGAACAGACACAGGGAGATGCGACTCATCTCCTCCACCACCAGTAACCAACCCTGCTAGTACCAAACTCTTTATTCCCTGTGCTTGAGCCAAGCCAAAAAAGTGAAATCCAGCCTTTCCATCAGCAACAGTGATATCATCATGTTGCAAATCTGCAGACACCAATGAGAAGATAAAAGCACAGAATTCATCATAAATGGCCCCTGCGTCTCCTCCGTGTGTGAAGCTTCTCTGGAAGCTTGGCAGAGCACAACGCAATACCCTCAGACACAGCCCTCTGACACGTCCCAGCTTGTGCCAACCATGCACTGGGTTTCTCAGATTGGGTCATCTGCCTACAGCCATCTCCCGACCCAGGGAAGGAATGCCTAGGGAAGCACTTCAGTTTATGTTTCCCATCCACCAGTCTAGAGGAAGCCCAGCATACTGTCACGGCAGTTGCTTCCCAGATCTCTCTGCGTTCTTCAAAACCTAGAAACACTGACAAAAGGCACAATGCCACATTAGCCCACGGCTCCCCACCCACCTCCTGAGCTTCTCCGAGAGAAGGCTTAGGCCAAGCAAAACTGCCCTACCAGTGATTCCCTGGTAGGCTTTTCTTGGCTGTTCCAGTACGTTGACTTGAAGGACAATAACCTCTAGCTTGTTTAACAGCTTGTCCCTGCTGTGTAATTACACTCCTTTTAATTGGCTTGTGGGGTTTAATCATCTCTTGGGACCCAGCTTCCAGCGTTTCTCATTAACTGCTGGCATGCACTCTCATTCTGAGGACAGGGGGATGTGCTCCAGAACAGCACGCTGGGGAGGGTGTCTCAGGTTCAGAGCTGAGAAGCTAATAGCAGAGCTTACAGCCCTGCCCAGCCATCCTCACTGCCACGGATACTCCTCCAAGGCAACTACATCCCATCCATACCACACACAGCCACCTCCGCATCCCCTGGGAGAGGCAGCCAGCCTCACTCGCTTCCATCACCAGCATTTTGAAAGAATTAGAGAGGGCAGATCACAGCAAGGGTTGAGAAACCACAGCAAGGAGGTGGCTGGCAGATGCATAAAGCAGAGCAGGTACGGGAGCCAGGCTGAGCTGCTTACACACGTGGAGCATCTTCCTGTGACCTCCCAGAACCTCGACTGTTCTACCACTTTTCTTCTAAGTTTGCAAACTTAAGCTGTTCTCAAAACTATGCTTAGAAATATATCTAAAATTATATCCAGAATAATATTAAAGCCCTTTATTCTTTGCAAAGGGCCCAAATGAGCACCAGCAAGCAGAATTCTCTGCAGTGTTGAGGGCACAGTAAACAAAGGAATCTCCCAAGGTTAACAGGGATTAAAGTTGAAAATGACCACCAGGAAGCTAGCAGTGAAAAGAAGGCCAAGCAGTGGAGGGACTAAGAGTTAAAATGAACATTTCCACACCTTAACCACCTATCCCTGTAGTTTCTGCGTGCCCACAAAGCCTGACAAAGATAAGCCTGGAAACAGCTATGCCAGCACATCACAAAGCGGCAGCGACACTCTTCAATCCCAGCCCCTTCTCTTGTCTATATTGTCCTACAAGATGTACCTGTGAAAGGTGAAGTATGTTCTGGAGTTACAGGACTATCAGAATGACTTATTGCACCTGCCAGTCAATCCCTGTCGCACTCTGTTTCTGGACTGCGGATGTTGGAAATGACCTCTAAGAATTAAGTCATAGTTGCTATTAAAAATATTACAAGCCTTGTTCATCCTGAATTTCCTCCAGACTTCAGGAAGAAAACTCTTCTTGGGCATGCTCAGGCTTTCAGAAACCTCAGACTAACAGCAACAGAGTAGAGAGAAGAGTTGAAATGGGCAACTTTTCATGAAGAACAGCCAACCTCACTCACAGCTTCCCACCAGAACCAGACCTGTTCTTTCAGTCATCCTTATCCCAGCTTTATACCCACACGGTCTCCTTGAACTTCAGGTTTGTTCTGGAGCAGTTTAAATTCTCTCTGATGGGTTCAAGGAAGACAGACAAGGAACAGGTAACTACTTCCAAGGTGTCTGATTGCGTTCCATTTAATTTCTTTCCACCAAACTGAAATCTTACTCTCACAGTTTATCACTGTAAAAAGGGGAAGGGATAGAATGAGGGAAAAACTATACTTTTTCTCAATATTGTATGATATAGAAATCATTACCAAAAGACATCATCAAGAATCCCAACACTTCTTAAAGTAGAAGTTAGTTTTCCTTAATAACAATCCACAAATAAACATCTCAAACCGGACATTTGTCACCCACACAGCAGAATGTGCACGTTCCCCAATCCAGTCACCAACAAGCCATGACACAAACACCGGGCTGGTGGCACATTTAACATAGAATCACAGAATCGTTTTGGTTGGAAGAGACCTTTAAGATCATCAAGTACAACTGTTAACCCAGCACTGCCAGGGCACCACTAAACCACGTCCCTCAGCACCACGTCTCCACGGCTTTTCAATCCCTCCAGGGATCATGGGGACTCCATCACTCCGCTGGGCCAGCCCTTGACAGCCCTTGTGAAGAAGAAATTTTTCCTAATGTCCAAGCTAAATCTCCCCTGGCACAGCTTGAGACCATTTCCTCTTGTACTATCATTTGTTACATGGGAGAAGAGACCAACCCTCACCTCACTACGATTCCCTTTCAGGTAGTTGTAGAGAGCCTTACCTTTTATCTTCCCTGCATTACAGCTTTTCCCATGGAAAACCCCAGCTACTGGGGCACCTCACAGTTTGTGCAGTACCACTGGCTGCAGTATGTTACAAAGGAGATGCAAACTGCCTTCCAATAGAACAAATTTTACACCAAATCCCAATCAGCTACAAGTCAAGGTTTCCATAGAAAAGACTACAATAGTTTTTGCTTTTTGTTTCTGTTTTCCTTCACCAGACTTGGGAAATTGTAAACTTTGAGCATAGGTTATGTTTGTGCCATTCATATTATAAAATGTTACAGAAACATATGCAGGACAGCAAAGTGAGGTGTACAGAGGGCTAGAAAGCCTCTGAAAGAGATAACAGCCCCATCCCAAGCAGCCAGCACCAAAGGCTGTTCACAGGAGGACGAACCAAGAACACGATACATTGCAGAAAATGGAAAAGGATATTTGACATCTGGTCAAGGAACAACACTGTGTTAAACTTATTCTGGCAGGGCCTTGAGATCCAAGTAGTTTTCTATTACTTCTCAGCCACGCTCGGCAGGTTTGTTTGATTTTTCCATCAGAATCCTGCAGCTCAGTTCGCTTTACCAGAGGGGGAAGTTGCTGGGAAAGGGACTGAGAAACAAGAATCTGTCAAAGAGTTGTTTTATTTCCTACAGCACTGGCTGACTGACCAAAATCCTATAAAAAAAAAAAAAAATCAAATTCAGGAAAAAGCCCTGAACGTGTCAAGGCTTTTGGAACAAATGGCACAAGAGGTTTTTCCTGTAGCTATAGGCATGTATTTCTTCTTATTTTTTATTTATTTATTTAAGCCCCTGTAACACACCATTTCCCCCAAAGGGCTGCAAAGGTTCAAAGGCTTTGAGAGCACCAATAAATCATGACCACATAAATGTCCTGTAGTGAAGTTTGATTCTTATTTACCCGGGGTCTTTGGGCCAGTACTCAGTCTGTGTTGGAGCAGGCAGATTTACTTCTCCTGAGATGCCCTCAATTCACAGAGTGCTCATCTTTCAAGCAGCACCACTCCAGGCCTCAGCTGCCAAAACACTTCTAGCTGCAAGTTTCCATCATTTGCTTTATCACACTTCCCTTTCCCCTCCCAGATACTGGTCTAAACTAAGTTATGTTTAGAAATACCTTGTGAGTGGCCAGACTGTGAGTCAATGAATCTCTGTAAATCACTGCCATATGCAGAAGAATTTCAGGCTTCGGTGAGCTTTCTCCTTCCACCATCTCCAGCTACGACTCCCTCTCTAAAACCACGCTTAGGACTGCAGCATATTGTATAACAAGGTAGGAAAGCTCAGCACATGTTTAATACAAGAGTGGGGCGTAAGAAACAAGAGTGTTAAAAACAGGACACAAATACTATTTTAGATTAATTGGATGCCCAGTTGCATAACCAACGTGCAGTTCTATCCCAGAGACAGTATAACAATCTCACTCCACAGCAACGATGATTTATTCGTCCAGCTCCACTAAGAGGAAAACATCAGCAACGGACGTTCCAGCAGTTTGATTAACATAAGCACCTGATACTGTAGCTGTTTCTCCACATTTTTCTCAGGTTACTTAATCTAGCATCCATTCTTTAATGTCAATGAACACTCAGATCAAACCCGCTTTGAAGTCCCGTTGTGAATTATTCACAGGTAATGCAGGTAAAGGTGTTCACTAGAAATCTGTCAGCTGACTCCATATTAGTTTTAATTTTTAGGAAGTCATTCAAACAGGGAACAGAAGCAATACCTAATGAAGTAAATTAACCACTTAGATGAAACTGAACCATTACAGATTCAGATTATTTTCAGCTATGAATATAGAAAAATAAGAATTAATAGTAGCTAATTATACCAAGCCATTTGGCTATAAAACCCTGAACTTTGAGAGAGAAGAAAAGTGTTCAAGCACTTCAGAAAAGTCACAGCTCTCACATTAGTCATTAAAGACAGATTAAAAATCTGCTGTTGGATATGGTAGAGTGTGACTGGGACATACATAGGTACAGGTTCAGCTGCAGCAGTAACTCACAGAGAGGATGAGTCCATCCTCAGATCTCTACAGCCTTGAACCTTGCAGGGATCTGTACAACTCTGCCTGTTAGGAAAGGCCCTTTGTCACCAAGAGTGCAGAAGCACGGAAGGGAATGTTGGCAAAACCCCAGCAGCAGATTTGAATGAAGATCCATCACGCTGCAAATTCAATTTAATTTGCCTTAGCTTTTTTTTTTTGGCAGGGGGGTTGTCCACAAGCTTAAACACAAACACATCCTGTATATAGTAAACTAACCAAAAGGGTTGTGAAGTTAAGCTCTGCTTCTTAACGTTTACAAACCTAAGAACTATTCCAACAGAGCGACATTATTACAATGAAATCTCCGTACGTTTGAGTAATAACATCCAGCTTTGTAAGTTTTTCTGTCTCCCTGTCTCTGAACAAGCTCAAGAAGCTGGTCTACAAAAGAAATAATCACTGACAGGGAATAACAGCAACTGCAAATTTAGAGGGAAGAGCACAAACCAATTCATTACTAAACCAAGCTTTGTCAAGAATTTTCCACATAACTGGGGTAAAGCACTGAATTTGTGGATTTCCATTCTCCCAGCTGTAAAATGGACCTGTGTGGACAAGAGGCTCGATCTATTGATCCAATAAAATAAGACCCATGAAAGTGGCACCTGTTAGCAGAAGGCTTCCCTCCTGAATTCCCACTCCTGTCTAAAAAGTTTCGCCTTGAGATTGCAGAAACTCCTGGCCAGAGGAGACGCTCTTTTAGCCAAGTTACAAAGCCATGTAAATTTAAGGTAATCACAAACACATTTCAGGCTGTTTTTATGTTACGATTCATTTCTTTAAAAATAAACAAACAAAAGCAGCTAAATATTTGCCCTACAATCATATCTTTTAAGTTTCCTGGTCAACACAGTGACCACATTATGCTGTGGTGGTTGCGTTGTGTGCGCTGGATGACGAGTTCATTGGAAAATGAACAAGAGCCCATCTCCCAGTCACTGACAGCAAAAATCCATCTTTAACATAATGGACAGATATAATTGTTGTGCACCCTGTTAGACATGCCAGGTGATTGATACAATGCAAAAAAGGAGGGGGGGGTGAAATGATGATGATCTATAAAGATCTTGCTGGAACAGAGAAAGAGGAAGAGAATCATTTTTAATATGATTAATACTGCGGCAGAAAGGGGGAGAAAAGAAAGAGATGGGATTTGTTCCCTGTTATAACAGTCTACTCCCATGCAATACTGCTTAGTAGGAAAGCCTTCCAGCTGAGGGCTATGAAACAGTTATCACTGTTAGGTGATTAAGTTACTAATTCTTCAGGGAGAAGACATTTAGAGGCCCATATTAAAGGAGAGCGAGGCAAAATTACATTCCGTTTCAATTTAGTTTAGCAATTCTAGTGATTTAGTTAAATGAAAAGCAATTGTTCCAATTAATAGTATTGAATGTTATTCATCAAAAGTGTCAAAACAGCTGTGTTGGTGCATTAGTAACCTATTCTCTTGTCAGAGCTCAGGATAATTCCCCAGGATTGCACCAGGGGAATGGCAAAGCAGGCAGGAGCCTTCCGAGGGAGCCACACGGCCCACAGCGGTACTGACAGCGGATTCATGGAGCATCTGGCAGGCTCTGAGCAGGACTGCGGCAGGCTGGAAAGGCCAGCTGACTCTGCAGGGGTTCAGGAGGGCAGGAATCTGTCTCTCACCCTCTCCAGAGCCAGCCCAAAAATGTGCTTCAAGACAGCCTGACAGGGCAGAGCAGCCTCACGTTGCTCACAAGAGCAGAGCGATGCAGCTGCTCCTCTCCCCCTCCATCCCGCTCCTCTCTCCTGCTTTATGGGGGGAGAGGGTAAGGACCACCCCTAGCCGCCTGCTTTGGCTGGAGCTGGTGCAAGAACAATTAGGAAGTCAAGCCTCAGCAAGTGCTCAGAAACCATTTTGATCCATACGGAGTCCTCAGCAGCAATGGCCACAGCAGCTTTTCTCATGGAGCTCATCCATCAACAGTGATTAAGGAGCTAAGAGGAAAAGTTTGGATGTAACCCCTGAATACAATGGGGTAATAAAACACAATGGTGCTGCTGGCCTGGGAATATGACACTCTGGCACAAGACAGCACCTTCTATTTTGGGATAAACAGACCCCGGTCTGAACATGGCTGAGGGCATCCTGGAGCTCATTAATCTGTATGGGAATGACAGAGACAGGATAACAGGTCTGATAAGGGTTTCCTCCAGCCTTTTCCTTGCACCACGCAGGCCCCTGCAGCCATCGTGGCTATCTCCACTCAATAAGGCTTTATACACTTCCTCCCAGGACCCATAATTGCTGTCTCGGTGCAGGCGATACTATCGTCTTCCTTTCCTTCTGAATTTCCATAGCCTTTTTAGGGGAGATTAGATTTTTTTTTTTTTTTTTTTTGGACTCTCCTGTTTGTTTTCTCCAGGAGCTAAAGAAAAATAAATGCATGCTGTATACCTGAACTGAAGGACAAGGGAAAAGAAGGTACTAAGAGCCCACAGGCAACCTGCTGTAACTTGTTTTTCTTCTCAGCAGAGCACCTTACCTAGGACGAGTAACCTAGTGCCTTTGCACTCCTCAGGAACAAGGTGGGCCCTGAGCCAGTCCCATTCCCCAGTATAGCACAGGGCAGTTGTGGGTTTTTCCAGGTCACACCATGGGCCAAGAGCTACAACAGCCTGATGTATCAGATGATGTTTCTGTTCTTTCCCAAAAGAAGTTAACAGAAAAAAAAATTAACAAAAATATAGGGGATGTTCAAGGAGAAACAGAGCCCTAGACACGTCACAAACGAAGACCAACTCTGTTTTTTCTCCCCATCTCAGATGGTAGCTTTCAGTCAATGCTCCCAGTCCAACCCTCCTCATGAATGTATTAGGTTTTTGCAGTGTGATCTTTCTTGCTTCCTCTTCCCCGCTCCAATCATTGCCACAGATTATACCCCAGCAGTTATCCTGCTCTAGCACACACTGAAATAGCCAGGTGTTCGTGTTGAACATAAACTACAGTGAAAAACACAGGGAACCACAACATACTGGCACCGCTCTAATTGAAACATTATTTATTAGGGGGGGGATAATCTCTCTCATCTATACAAACTGTGACAGTTTGGCATCACCTCCTCACACCCTGAGGAGGAGGGAGACTCAAGAAACCTGTAACTGTAAAAGCCTTCCCCAGCCTTACACATAAAAGTAAATCAATCAGGTATCCTCGCTACATTTGGCTCTCCACAATGTTCCACACAGAAAATATCACCTTAACTAACTTGCTCTGTATTTTGTTATGAGGTCAGGTGCTTTGCTGCTTCAGGAGGAGGCTGCACACACACAACCTGAAGCCAGAGCAGTTAACTGGATCCCCACATGCTGCTTTCAGCACAGGCAAATGAACGTACAGGAAGCGCACGCTTAACTTCTGTAGAGCTTGGGAGAACAAGCATGAGAACTTAGACCAGTAAGCAGAACAGAGAGTGACTGTGAAGCCCTCACAATATTACAGCTCAGGCTTTTGGCACGAAGGAAGCTCCTGTTTGGCAACTCTTATTTTCTAATTCCTGCTCAGGACAGTTGGATTTTAAATGCCTGCAGGGTACAGAAGGTTACTGATAATAAAACTGTGCATTTTAATACACCACAGTTACTGTAAGTAGAGATGCCTATTCTGGTGCACATGGCTCCATCTTAGCCATATTTCAAACACGCCACATAACATTTATTATGAAGAAGAATTAAAGAGCCCTTCATTAATTATTTGTATTACCATAGCACCCGAGGGCATTAATCACATATCAAGGCATCATCGTTCAGCAAACTCTGCCAGAACACAGTCTGCCCAAAATCAAAATTCAGGGCAAAGAAAAGGCAAAGAACCTGCACAGAAATAAAAGAAAGCACACAGTGCAGGAAGCAAGGGTGATGGCTTCAGGAGAGCAGCAGGCAGAGCATGTCCCTGACCATCAAATGACCTGTACATGTCCCAGGTGAGGAAATTCTTTTAGGAGAGGTTGGGTGCCACCCCTTGACAGTCAGTAATAAGTGATCAGCATGTTGGAAGACAAACCTGAGGAGAAGCTGTGGAAGAAAGTGGGCTACTTGCAGCTGTTGTAGAAAAGAGCCCATGGAGACAACACTGAGCAGTCAGGTACAGTTTGAGTCAAGTTATGGATTAAAAGGACTCTTGGAAGATCCTTTCCAGGTCCATTCCTTTGCTTTTACGATACTTTAAAATCATTTAAAATCATTTAAAATTAGCTAGGAAAATTCTTCAGTCATGTTTGTTAAACTGTCCCAAGCTTTCAATGTTTCATTAAAAGTTAATACCAACACTACTCCCTCGCTCAGAGAAGCCAAGGCACAAGTGTGTTGGGAACTGCACCGTCCCCCATGACAGACCCCAAGGCAGCAAACCCAAACTTCAGCGTATGCTCAAGCTCGTCATCCCCTGCTGAAGTTAAACACCAGTAATAAACAAATACCGGCTTTTGATATTAACATGAACCTGAATCAGAAAATTAAAGCTCTGACACCGTCTACATGGAGAGTAGGAACTAATATACCAGGTAAGCTCTTTCCACCTTTTCAGTTGGCACACCAGCCAGTCCCCCAAACCACAGGCATTTAACCTCATCTCTCCTCCCACATGCCCAGCACAGACTGGGAGCAGCCACTGATTCTTAATCACCATTTTGACTCTTACTACCTTGGAAGATGGGATGGGTCCTAATCTGACAGGCAGCAATTTATAGAAAACAGATGTGCTATGTGAATAAAGATGGTTCCTCTTACCTACAACAAGCTTTTGAGGTTTTAGTTTAGTAAATAAAAGTAAATCTGAAAAGCAATTGTCATACTTCACAGGCCCCATTTTCCTCCCAGGAGGAGGCTCCTGCATTAAACTAAATCTCAGGCCAAGTACTGCTGTCAGTAACAAAGGGCAGAAGGGAGCAAGAAGGTGCCACACGCAGAGGTAACAGCGAAACAAAGTTTTTGTAAAATGGCACATATGAATTAAGTATTCCATTTCTCAGCTAAAACTTTTAAATTCCTATTTCACTTTTGGTTGTTAGTGTTTGGGGTTTTTTTGTTTCATTTTAAAATAAAAACAGGCTTATAGATAGCAGAGTAATTAAAAGTGTTCTCTTCAATTAAAAAAAATAATAATAATTAA